>ML250069.1:924-92565 GCA_005239495.1 Nicotiana undulata | reverse complement strand
ACCTTACTGCTTATGAACTCAGAAGGCAGACCATGAAAATGGATGCCCCAAAGAAGGAAAAAATTCTAGCACTAAGGTTCACAGAGGGAGTAGATCTGGAGGATGATGAGATGGTCATGATCACCAAAGAATTCAGAAACTTTCTCATGAGGAAGAAAGGCATCCCTAGAGGGGGAAACTTCAACAAGGAAAAGGCTCCTGAAAGGCCAGCTAATGAGGGATGCTACAAGTGTGGAAAAACTGATCATCTCATCAAGAACTGCCCCCAGTGGGAAGTAGAATGGAGGAAGGAGAGATATGAAAGAAAGAACAGGAAGAAGGAACTGGTCCAACCCAAGAAAACTACTACAAAGGCTATGGTTGCTGCTTGGGGGGAAAGTTCAGATGAAGAATCAGAAGATGGTGAGACAGAAGATCAAGATCTCATGGAAATTGGAGAATCTGATGAGGAGACTTAAGAAGAACTACATGTAAGTATCTCACATCTTAAAGCAAAAATAAAGTTTCTATCTAAGGAGAAACTCTCTAAGTTTCTACTTGACTTCATTGATGATTCTGAGGAGACAACTAAAGAGAAAGATCAACTATCTAAAGAGTGTGCAATGCTAAGAGCAAAATGCATGGACCTGGAAATAAGGGTCAGTGAATCTGAAAAGAAAAACGTTGTCTTGATGAACCAGGTTCAACCACTTGAAACTGAGATTCAAGAATTAAAATCTGAAAAATTAAAGTTAAGACTAGGATCCAGTAAAAAGATCACTCACATGCGAAGTTAGAAGAAGACTTAGGAAAATTGAAAGATAAAATGTATGCCAAAGATGAGCAGATAAAATCTCTTAAAGAAGAACTTGGCAAAGTCAAACATGAATTTGATAGAACACGTAAGTGGAATAAGTCTTCTGATGCTTTAATATGGCTCCAAGAGAATCATAGTAGCAACCGGAGAGGGCTTGGTTTTGGGAGTCAATTGCCTAAATGGGATCCCAAAAGCAAGTATCTCACTCTCCCTGAAAATAAAATTTGCACCCATTGTGGGAAGACTGGCCACTCTAAATATGAGTGTTCTGCAAAGGAAAAGGCCAGTAAGAAAAATGAGAGATTCATTAAAAAGAAAAATTGGCTACCAATTGGGCCAGAAAAAATCTGATTCATCCATTCTCTCATGGAAAAGGACCCAAACTAGTTTGGACTCTTAAAACTAACCCATGATTTTCTTTTGAAGGTACAAGTGAAGGGAGGCAGCCAGTTGTGGTTTTTGGATAGTGGTTGTTCTAAGCATAGGACAGGGAACAAGGAACGGTTCCTTTCACTTGAAAACCTCAAAGGAGGAAATGTCTCCTTTGAAAACAGAAAGAAAGGTGAAATAATAGTGGTCGGCAAGGTAGGTAAAGATGATTGAACATGTGTATCTGATAGATGGCTTGAAATATAGCCTTATTAGTGTGTCACAACTGTGTGACAGAGGTAACCTTGTCGCTTTTACTTCCACAAAATGTTTTGTGATCAACCTGCTTACTGACAAGATTGTTTTGCAGGGAAAAAGAATGAACAATATCTATGTCATTGACTTGTCCACACTGTCTGACAATGAACTCACTTGCCTTAGTGTGTTGGACAGTGATCCCCTCCTGTGGCACAAAATACTTGGTCATGCAATTCTAACTCAACTTAACAAGCTGGTTTCTAAGGACATAGTAGTAGGGCTTCCTAACATTATGTTCAAAGAAGACAAGGTTTGTGAGGCATGTGCAAGGGGGAAGCAGGTAAGGTCTTCTTTCAAAAGTAAGAAAATGGTCAGTACCACAAGGTCGTTGGAACTGGTTCATATGGATCTGTGTGGTCCCATGAGAACTCTAAGTAGAGGTGAAAGAGATATGTTATGGTTCTAGTAGATAAGGAGCTTGGACGGGTGAATCACAATTTTTTTGCTCCTAGAACCCCACAGCAAAATGGGGTTGTTGAAAGGAAAAACAGAACTCTTGAAGACATGGCAAGAACCATGCTTCTATCAAGCAAACTACCTCACAGCTTCTGGGCAGAAGCAATTAACATTGCATGTTATATTATCAATAGATGCATGAACAGACCTCAGGTAGATAAAACTCCCTATGAATTACTTAAATGGAGAAAGCCCAACATATCCCATCTTAGGGATTTTGGATGCAAGTGTTATGTGCATAATAATGGCAAAGATCCTTTAGGAAAATTTGATCCTAGAAGTAATGAGGGAGTGTTATTGGGATATTCTACACATAGCAAAGCTTATAAAATATACAATAAAAGAACTATGTGTGTAGAAGAAAGTGTACATATTGTCTTTGATGAAACTAACATTTTATCTGAGAGACATGAACCAGAAGATGAGGAGCTTGGACTGGTGAGGACCAATGACTACATTGAAGCACCTATGGGAAATGGAACATGTGATGGACCATGTCCAACAACCCCATGCAACTCGACAGGGGGAATTCCTCATGAAAATACTGTCCCTGATCCTGTTCCACAGCAACAAGACAACTTGAAACAATCCAGAAGTGAACAACTGGTTCTCAAATCACACAGATATCAGAGTTCTCACCCTCTTGAGAACATCATAACAGACCTGAGATCTGGAATCAAAACTAGATCCTCCTTGAAAAATTTGTATGCGTTTGATGCATTTCTATCCCTGATTGAACCAAAGAACATTGCTAAAGCCCTGAAAGATGCTGACTGGGTAACTGCTATGCAAGAGGAGCTGAATCAATTTGAGAGAAGTCAAGTATGGCACTTAGTACCCAGGCCACTGGACATATCAATAATTGGCACCAAGTGGGTCTTCAGGAATAAACTCGATGAGGATGGAACTGTTACTAGAAACAAGGCAAGACTGGTTATTCAAGGATACAACCAAGAAGAGGGAATTGATTATGATGAGACCTTTGCTCCTGTGGCAATATTGGAGGCAATCAAACTTCTTATAGCATTTGCTGCACACATGGAATTCACTTTGCATTAGATGGATGTAAAGAGTGCCTTTCTCAATGTCTATTTGAAGGAAGAGGTATTTGTAAAATAGCCTCCTGGTTTTGAAAGCAAAGAATCACCTGATCATGTATATAAACTTGACAAGGCTCTCTGTGGTCTCAAACAAGCACCTAGAGCTTGGTATGAGAGATTGTCAAAATTCCTACAGGAACATGGGTACAAACGAGGCAAAATAGACAGTACTTTGTTCTTAAAGGAAAAGGGAAAAGATCTTCTGATTGTACAAATATATGTTGATGATATCATATTTGGGGCAACAACTGAGAAGCTCAGCAAGGAATTAGCTACATTAATGGGGAGTGAGTTTGAAATGAGTATGATGGGTGAGATAACCTTTTTCTTGGGTATGCAAATCAAACAAACTCCACATGGAACAATGATTCATCAGCAAAAGTATGTGAGAGAATTCCTCAAGAAGTTCAAAATGGAAGATTCAAAGGACAAAGATACCCCAATAGCCACAACTACAAAATTAGATATGGATGAACCTGGTTCATCCATTGATCAGAAGACGTACAGAGGAATGATTGGATCTCTACTATATCTTACTGCAAGTAGACCTGATATTGTGTTCAGTGTGGGACTATGTGCTAGGTTTCAAGCCAATCCAAAGGAGTCCCATCTCACTGCAGTGAAGAGAATTTTGAGATATTTGAAGGGCACCACTGATTTGTGCCTTTGGTATCCTAAAGGTAGTAATTTTGACCTTGTAGGATATGCTGATTATGCAGGTTTCCTGGTTAACAGGAAAAGTACTTCAGGCATGGCTCACTTTTTGGGCTCCTTCCTTGTATCTTGGGCCACCAAGAAACAAAATTTAGTAGCCTTGTCTACTGTTAAGGTTGAATATGTGGTTGCAGCCTCTTGCTGTGCTCAGTTGCTATGGATTAAGCAACAACTCCTGGACTTTGGTATAGATGTGGGATGCATTCCTATTTACTGTGATAACACTAGTGCAATTAGTATGACTAAGAACCCGGTTCATCACAAGAGAACTAAGCACATAGATGTTAGGCACCATTTCCTGAGGGATAATTATGAAAAGGGAATGATCTTAATTGAATTTTGTGCCACTGATCATCAAATTGCTGAGATATTTACCAAAGCATTGAGCAGGGAGAATTATGAGAGAAACAAGCTTGAATTAGGGATGATTAAGATCACCTAATTAAAAAAAAAAGGGAGAAGAAAAAAGAGGAGGAAGTTTTCTAGCTAGAAATTTTAATTAGGTACTTAATCAGATTAATCATTGCTCAGCTCTATGTCTTTGTTGTCATACTCTTCTGCCATGTATTAATATGATTCCCTAGTTGCTAATGATGTTTCTCTATTTGTGAATTGAGGCAAAATAAAGATTTTTAACAGGATGAACTTGGTTCATCCATGCTGGTTTACATGAATGACAAGGTACGTTCTCATCTCCATACATGTATTAATTCAAGTACAGTCATACATGAGTAGGACTCTATCCATTTATGGTTTAGTTCAAATTCTCGTACTTACCCAAATAATGAACCAGTTTCAAGAAGTTCCGTCACAATAAATTAGCCTAGTTTTAGGGGAAAGAAACGGTATAATCAATGTCAAATCACTGACAGTCCTTAATCGATTAGTATCCTACTTGTGTTAATACTCGTCCTTTATAATCACCCCAGCCACAAGTTATAAATAGGCCATCATTACCCATAGTGAATAAAGCAATAGACAAACCCTGTTCAAGTCGCTCAACACTCAAACCTTTACTGTCTTTTGCCCTCTCTTCTTTTTCTCAAAAAATTAAAGATGTCGTAGTGATAGGGGGAACTCATGAAGTTGAGGAAGCTGATGCTGGATTAGAAAATCTAATGAAGGAGATAGATGACCGTGTTTCTTCTGGGGAAGAAACCTTGGCTGAGAGACTTAAGAAACTGGTGGACTCATACAATCCCAAGAAGAGAAGGACTCCCAAGTCCATCAAGTCTAAAGCCTCAAAGAAAAGGAAAACTGATGATTCTGTTGGTGTACCTGTTCCAAGGGTACGAGCTACGAGAAATACTGTTCGAGAAGAGGAGGAGAAGCTGGAAAAAGCTCTGCAAGAGAGCAAAAGAAAGAAGGTTGAGAAAGGGAAAGCGAAAGTGGGGGAGCTTGTTGAGGCTATTGCTGTTGATGAGGTGTTGGACCTGGTCCAACAAGATGAAGAGGTTGCTCCAATGGTGGTCAAGACACCCAAGGCCAAATTGGCTAAGACTTCCACAAATAAGTCATCACCTATGTATGCTACCACCGTGAGTACATCTACTAGGACACGGTCTAAAGTAATGTCAAAGAAGAAAGTTCAGATTGTTGAGAAAGATAATGATCCTGATTGAAGTGGAGATGATGAGAAGGAGGTTGGAGAAGTGTCGATTGACAGAGTTTCCATGTTTGGCAAGAGACATATTTTGAAGGTAAAGTTACTGAAGGACTTGGAGGAGCCGGGTATGAGGTACTTAGTGGATTTTCTGGCAGCTCGAGGCTGGAAGGACATGGTCTTACGCTTGGAAGGCAGGCTGGTCAGAAATGAGGTAGTGGAATTCATGGGAAATGCGAATGTGATTAGAGGAAGGGTTACATCATTGGTCACGAGAGTTGAAGTCTCCTTTGACTCTCAAGAACTGGGAGTCATTCTAGACATTCCATCTGAGGGATATGACGACTATACCAGGCAGAGATGTCCTTGCTTGGATGGAATGGCCTCAGCACTCAACATCACCAGATTCTTTTGTGAAAATGAAGAAGATCCTAAGCCTAGGGCAGTGTACAAAAGCAAGATGAAGCCTGAACACAAGCTGTTCTTTGAGTTTGTTATTAAATTTATGCTGCCCAGACAAGAGCGCAGGCACATTGCTAACTATATGGATCTAACGCTCATGGAGTGCCTATACAGAGGCAAGCAGATCAATTGGCCATATTTAATCATCCAGCTTTTGGACAGAGTGGTGAATGGCACCAAGGCCCATGCGATTCCTTATGGTTTTATCCTTACTGCAGTTCTGGCTCATTTTGGAGTTCCCACAAAGAAGGCTGAAATGGCTACTGCTAAGGATTTCTTTGGGAAGGACAATTTGCTGTCATGTGATTATACTGTCAGTGCCCCGACAGATGAACGTGGTTCATCTCGGAAGCAACCATTCAACAGCAAGGTCCGTACTCTGGTGCAAGAAAGCGAGCAAAAGGATATGGAGATCCTTCGTTAGAAGACTCGCTTAGTTGAGGTGGAAGGTGAGCGTGATGCTCTCAAAGATGAATTAGCCAAGGAGAAGGAGAAAAATGAGGGTGTCTTATACCAAATGCTGTCTCTTCTCCATACCAAGAATCCTGCCTCTTCTGCACCAGCCCAAACTTAGGAATTTCCAGAACTACCATCCCCTCTTATCCTATCAAGTGCCCAGTTCTGGACTGTGTCAAGTGTGTTTGTTTCAGTTTTTAATTCTGTCTTACTCATGTTTTGGTTGTCTTTGATTTAATCTGTTTCGGTGTTGATCATCCATGTTAATCAAATGAAATCTTGGTGTTTTGACAAATGTCTCTATTTATGATTTAGCTTACATTATTGGTTTCTTGTGTTGATTAATCATGTTTGCACCTGCAGTTGCCTAAATTGGCCACGAGTAAAAATTAATTACTGGTAAGTATCATTTTGCAACATTTCGATGATGCCAAAAGGGGGAAGATGTGCGCTACAGTGTTGTGCTGCAGTATTGTTTAAATCTTTTTTAAAAAAAAAATCTTTGAAGTGATATTTATAACCTAATGAACCTGGTTTTTGATGATTAATGCTCACAAAAATACAAAGTGTTGGATGTGTATACAGGATAAATGCACAGAGTTTGTCATAATCAAAAAGGGGGAATTTGTTGGCCCATGTCACTGAATGGGCTTTGAAGATTGACAAAAGGTGTCCAGTTGTACCAAGTCCATCATAGCATACACTTCTGATTGAAGCAGTTGGATCACGAATCGTACAAGTCTAGGAGATATCAGTGATTGCTAAGTATCAAAGAACTAAGAGAATATCTCCTAATACGAAAAGGTTGCAAATTGATAAGAGAAGATAGAAGTTGCTTTCAGCTTACGTAACAATTTATCAGTGAGTGTCAAAGTATCAAAGTATTCTGAGTGTCAAAACAATTTATCAAGAAAAGACTGAGTGAAAATCATAACATATCAGTGAGGAAAATAGTAAAAACAGCCCCCAAGGGGTAAACAATTCGGCACCAAGCCCCAAACATGGCTTACAGCCCAAAACATATCAAATATATATATATATATATATCAATACTATTAAGCATAGGCTTTAAAATCGATTTCGCAACTCAATAGTTGCCTAAATAGGGAATATCTTTCCAAAGTTCCAACCTTTGCATTCCAAAACCCGTGAAAGGGTGCAGAGTCCGGGGTTTCATACCCTCAGGACATGATTTAAATACATTACTTACCTCAAACTAGCCCGCAAACTATTCCACAATACGCTTGCCTCTCATATCAACCTCCGAGCGCTCCAAATCTACCAAGTTCAGATTTTTATCATCAAATTATGCTTAAGGAATGAATTCCAATTGAAAAATATCAATTTTAGCTCAAAACCCGAAGTCGGTCAAAACCCGACCCCCGGGCCCGCATCTTGGAACACAAAAATTTTTATACCAAAATTTTCTTTGTCATCTCCTGAGTCCGTACATATAAAGAACGCTAAAATCGGAGTCCGTTTGACCCCTCAAATCGACCCCTAAAGGTCTCAAAATCTCAAGCCCTAACTCCCCTTCTTAAATCACCTATAATCGAGTTATTAAGTCCAACAAGCTTACCTCAATGATGCACCAACGTTTCCCTCTTCAAAATCCCTTAAAAACCTCGGAACCCGTACAACAATGGTAGAAAAAGGTTTAAAATTTGCGAAGTCAGGTTTTTATACTTTCTGAACAGTGGTCCCGCACCTGCGGCCACTTAAGCGCACCTGCGGACCCGCACCTGCGGTCCCAGGTCTGCACCTACGACTTTCATTAAACGGGCTAACTTCCGCACCTGCGCCCCCTTCTCTGCACCTGCGACTTCGCAGGTGCGATCCTCACTCCGCATCTGCGACTTCCCTGAGCCAGCAAAAATCTACACATGCGGACCCCTGTCTGCTTATGCGGGCCCGCACCTGCAGTCAATCTTCCGCAGGTGCGGAAATCACTGTGATTTCACACCAGCAGCTTTTTTGCTGTAATTTCCAACTCTGAACTTCCCGTTAAACACCCGAATTCAATCTCGAGCCCCTCAGGACCCCAACCAAATATACCAACACATCACATATGATCATTCAAACTTATTTTCACCCTAGGAACACCAAAACTAACATGAAAAACACCAAAATCACATCGGATTCAAGCCTAAGAACTTTGAAATTTCTAAAATCTACCAACGATGCCGAAACTATCCAAAACAACTCCGATTGACCTGAAATTTTGCAGACATATCCAAAATGACATTACGAACCTGTTTCAACTGTCGAATCCCATTCTGACCCCAATAGCCTATTTTCCACTGCCGGCCGGAAATCGCCAAAAACTAACTTTCGCCAATTCAAGCCTAATTCTACACGGACATCAAAATAATTATTCCGGACACACTTCTAAGTCCCAAATCACCTAACGAAGCTATTCGAGCAATAAAATCCACATTACGAGGTAGCTTACCAATAAGTCAACTCTCAATTGACTTTTCTCATTTTAAGGCTATTTTTAAAGACTAAGTGACTAAACTCTCACTATAACCATTCTGATTTCAAGCCTACCAACTCTAACACATCAATAAAAGTATAACCAACCTATAACAAGTCACTAACAATAATTATAATGCAGATTCTACGTAACGACAGACCGGGTCGTTACAACTTATGGTCAGGTGACTTTCTGGGGTGGTTGGTTTGGTTCCGGAGACTTAGTCCCAAGGTTGGAAGCTTAAGTGGAAAGAGTTTAACGGGTGTTGACTTTTGTGTAAACGACTCCGGAATGGAGTTTTTATGGTTATAATAGTTTTGTATGGTGATTTTGTACTTAGGCGTATGTCTGGATATGGATTTGGAAGTCCATAGGTCATTTTGACTTGAATTAGCGAAAGTTGGAATGTTTAAGGATTGGAAGGTTGGGAAATTTTACCGAGAGTTGACTTTATCGATACCGGGCTCGGATTTTTGTTTTGGGAGTTGGAATAGGTCCATTGTGTCATTTATGACTTGTATGAAAAATTTGAGGTCAATCAGATTTGGTTTGGTATGTTTCGGCATTAGTTTTAGAAGGGTGGAAGTTCATTAGTTCATTAGGCTTGAATTGGGGTGCGATTCATGATTTCGTTGTTGTTTGATGTGATTTTGGGCTTCGACTAAGTTTGTATCGTGTTTTAGAACCTGTTATGTTTGGATGGGGTCCCCGGGGCCTCAGATGTGATTCGTATCGGCTTCATTTGGACTTTGTTGAACTACTGATTTTCTGTATCAGTTTCCTTATACGTGATCACGAGGGAAGGGCCGCGATTGCGAAGGGTCTTTTATGACTGGTGGAATTTTGTGCATCACATTCACGATGTGGGGAATGCATTCGTAAAGCTTGGAGGTCTCAGGTCATTGCAGATGCGAGAAGGATCATGTGTTCGCGTAAGAGGAGTGGTCAGCTGGGGTGTCAGACTTCAAGCCTACGCGATCGCGGTACTGGGCACAGGTTCGCGAAGTGTATTTTGGAGGTCACTAATTTAAAAACCCAAATCGAGAGTTAGAGTATTATTTTCATATTTTGAGTTCTAGAGCTCGGTTTTGGGTGATTTTGGAGGGGCATTTCACGTCTTGGATCGGGTTAAGTATTTTTACTCGGATTTATAATTATTTCATTATTACATCTTTGTTTTAGCATTTAATTAGCGAATTAAAGTGAAGAAATGAAGGATTTTGTGGAAACTTTACAAAAATGAAAAATTGAGGGTCGAAGACTTGAGGCCGGAATTTGATGATTTTGGTATGGTTGGACTCATAATTAAATGGGTGTCCGGAATTCATAAATTTTGTCAGGTTGGAAGGTGCGGGCCCATGGTTGATTTTTTGACTTGAGTTAAAGTTCTTAGCTTTATCTTTTGAAATCACTTCCTATAGGTTTTATTGATACTATTACGTTATTCTGGCTAGAATTGAGCCTCTCGGAGGTTGATACGCACGGGAATGGCTTGTTAGCGGAGTGATTTGATTTTTTAGAGGTAAGTATCTTGTCTAAACTTTGTTGAGGCATTAGTTACCTAAATTATTTGTGATAGCTACGTGCTATGCTTTGATCATATGTGTGGAGTTGAGCCTATATGCGTGTACCGGGGGTACTATCTCCATGCTCATGGTAGTGCTTAGGCTACGACATGCCTTGAAATGGCTGCTAAGCTTCAATTTGAGATGTTTCTCCTATTTGTACCCCTCTATGTGCTATTTGTATCATATTAGAGATTTTGTAGAGGTTATTCTTCTAGTTGAACCTGATAAACTACTATTTCTTGATGGAAATTATTTGTTCTAGTTGTGATAGTACACATTGCACATGTCTACACTATAGCATGTTATTTTTACCAGTCCAGGAGTATGGAACCTTATAATCAATAATCATGCATGTATTCCCACATATTTGCTTTCTCTGTGTTATGAGATAGACTCATAGCATGTGACCACGCCGTGTGGCTTGTGGTTATTGGAACGTGAGTTATTTGTGCAGCACATGAGTTGTCTGTGCTGATCCAGTTATTGATATTATTAACTTGTGAGTTTTCGTGCAGCATGTGAGTTTTTCGTGGAGCATGTGAGTTGTCTGTGCAGTTAATTCTATTAGCACGTGAGTTGTCCGTGCAGCGTGTGAATATGGATCCATACCCCTAGGGTCACCCTCTCATATTTCTCTCTTGATAAAGTACACATGGTTATTGAGAAAAATTGATGAGTGGTTTTGTATGGATATGGAAAGGTTGAGAAAAGTTTGGCTAGTGTTATTTTAGTATTGCATTTCATCTTTACTTGCAATTTTCATGGTTTATTATTTGATTATCTACATATCATCTTATATGTTGAACCCATGATCGAATAGAGATTTTGATTAATTGTACACACACAGAGATTGTTCTTTCAGATATTATACATGTTTACATTACCGCTTTGTACTTGTTGGTTTTTTATTGAAAATGTAAAGGTTATAGCAGGTATCATTTAAAATTCTTGTTTCTTTTACCTCGCCAAGGTTAGTTACGATACTTATGGAGTAAATTAGGTCGGTTGTACTCATACTACACTCTACACTTAATTGTTAAAATCTAGGTGTGGGGACGAGTTATCAGCAGTAGGCTTGCTTATTGAACTATCTTCGAGAGCCGAGGTAGAGCTACATCCTTGGTCGTAGTTTTGACTTGTCTTTTCCTTACGTACTGTCGTTGCGGTTCAGAAAATGTTATTATTGTTTAATTTCAGACTTGTATTCCATTTTAGAGCTCATGATTTCGTATTTACCAGTTTCTGGGGAATTTACCTTGTGTTAGCAGTATTTGGTTGTATTGAGATATTCAAACTTTTGTTATTTCTACAAGTTCCATTGTTCTATTTGCTTTATTGTTATGTTTCGGCTTGCCTAGCTTGTGTGTTAGGCACCATAAAGACGGGTTGAGATTTTGGGTCGTGACACTAACACCATCACAACAAACCAAACATCTACAGTTTCGAACTCGATAGGATTAGTGAAACCAGCCACAACCTTGAAATATTCATCTCCAATGAAGTAATTCTCATAAGTTCTCTATTTTCTTAGTTAGTTGTTTAGTTAATCACTGTAGTAGTAGTTTAGTAGCAAAACTTAATCTTGGTAACTCAATTATATTATAGAATTTTAGTTGATGTGGTAGGTAGTTAACAACAAGTCTATATGGGTTTGACACTCTATTCATCATTTTATTACTTGTTGACCACGTATACCTGTGTGTGCATATAAGAGCAATATGTTTTTGGTTCTTTTATGGGGGGACTTAGAAATTAACTACTTTACTTGTTTAGCTTTTATTATGTGTTTAATCAAATCTATTTATCCTTTTGGTTGTGTGTCTATTTCTCAAGAACTTGCTTGAATGCAATGGGTTAAGAGTGATAGAATTCAAGAATTTGATTAGGAACCTGAGAGAACAATTCGCAGAAGATTGAAAAAACTAAGGGAAGCGAATAACCTTCAGGAACTCATTAAACTACTGTTGAGATGGAATATGCACAACCACTGGCGATGCGAGAGGTAGTTATACCCATCATTGCTAATATCACATCCAATATCGTTAACCCCAGGATCACAAGGCTCTTTGAGATTACAAGAGTATGATCTAGCTTCCATACATAAATGGTCAATTTATGGGGTTTGCCATGTGAGTATCCCCAATAGCACATTCTGAACTTCTTGGAGATCAGCGATACTTATATCACAAATAGAGTCCTACCAGACTATGTTTGGTTCACACTGTTCCCTTTCTCTATGTTGGATGAGGCTAAGAGATGGTTGAAGGCTAAACCAGCACACTCTATTACATCATGGAATGTTTTGACTTTCAATTTCTTGGCAAGATTCTTCCCATCTAGTAAAATGGCGATGATCTAAAGTGAGATAGTTGCATTTAGATAGAAATGGGGCAAGTCACTATATTCCTCTTATGAGAGGTTCAAGGGACAACTTTGAAATTGTTCGCATCATAATCAGACTGAATCGAAGGACTTCATTCGAAAACAAAGATAATAGTCGATGTTGTAGTAGGTGGCCAACTGTCGAAAAAGAGTTCTGATGAAATCTTTGCACCCTCGAAAAAGTTCTCTAAGAGTAATCCAGACTAGTAAGGAGAAGTAAGTGGACATATAGTTCATAAGCTATAGTGGTACTGGAGTTGGATGCCATTTCTGCATTGTCGGCACAAGTGGCTTCTTTGGCGAGCCAATTATACAAAATGGCTATGGTCCTGAATAAATTACAGGTTCAACCGGTTCAACAAGCGCTATCATTTTGTGAATTATATGGAGAAGGCCACACCAATGACTTATGCCAGTAGATCTAGAGTCAGTATGTTTTGGGGTAATGCTAATAGAGTCCAAACGAATCAATATGGGAACACTTATAATCCTAACTAGAGGAACCACCTTAATGTTTCCTAGGGTGGCAATTAAGGGACTCAAAAGTAGTATAGACCACGAGCTCAACAACAACAGTTTTGACCACCAGAAGTTGATCATTCCTCAAATTCGATGGGTAATATTGAAGAGATGCTTAAGAAGATAATGACTGATAATCAAAATCAAGTTACTTATATACATATAAATTTGAAAGATAATTAGGATAACTTGGTAGCGCCCAAAATACCCGACCAACTAAGACACTTACTAGTGACACTAAGGCGGTTACTGAGGCTCATGTTAAGTGTGACGTTGAGAAACAAGCTCATGGGGGAAGATAAGAGGTTGTAAGTGAAAAAGAAAGTCAAAGAAAGAGGCTGTGGAAAAGCTGCCACAACCTATAGTGGCTAAATACCACCGCATTTCCCCCAAAGATTGCAAAAGTGAAGGACAATGTTGTATACAAGAAGTTCCTGGATATTCTAAAATAGGTGAAAATAAACATTATATTGGTGGATATCTTGCAATAAGTGCAAAAATATGCAAAATACATCAAGGAGATTGTAGAAAAAAATGGAGGTTAGCTGAGTTCAGAACTGTGGTACTCAAGGAAGAATGTAGTTCAAAAACTCAAAGCAAGCTACAACGAATGTTTAAGGATCCAATGAGCTTCACTATTTAGATTTCAATTGTAAGCAGATAGTTGAGATATCGTAGTGTTATCTTGGGGCAAGTATCAATTGTATGCCCTTGTCTGTATTCAGGCAGTTGGGGTTGGGTGACCCTCGACCTAGAACAGTGATCTTACAATTGGTAGATCAATCTCTAGCTAGTCTGGAAGGTGCGATCAAAGATGTGTTGATTCATGTGGGGTCATTCATATTTCCAAATATCTTCATTATTTTGTATTGTTAACCTAATCAAGAAGTCTCATTTACTTTGGGACGATCACTTTAGCCACTGGTCACAGTACCATTACTCTTTATGAAGGCCAGATTACTATGATATGAGTGAGCGAGTAGAAAATATGTATAAAGTACTAAAGTTTCCAGATCACGAAAAAGACTTACCCATGATTTTAGTTGTGGAGGATAATGTCACCACTGTGATACCATATATGTCTCCCATAGATACCCTCGAAAGATCTTTATTAGGAGATGAAGAGAAAAGTGAAGATGAGCTAGTGGAGGAAATTGAGCAAGTCCGTAACATGACATGTTAGTATGTTCATGGACTGGGACGGTTTAAGGAAATTGAATGATCATTAACATTGGCACCACCCAAGTCATCTACTAAATAATCTCCAGAATTGGAGCTTAAGATCTTACCATCACACTTGCGCTATGCTTACTTGGGAAATTCATAAACTATATCGGTCATCATTTCATCTACTGTTTCTTAGTTGCAAGAGGACAAGTTGTTTCAAGTACTCTGAGAGCATAAGAGAGTTATAGGGTGGACCACTGCAGATATTAAGGGAATCAGTCCTTCATATTGTACGCATAAAGTTTTGTTGGAATATTGGCATGGGTCAAGTGTTAAATAAGAAAGAAGGCTAAATCCTATCATGAATGAAGTAATGAAGAAAGAAATTATCAAATGGCTAGATGCTGGTATTATTTTTTCATTTGGTAAAGTAATAGGGTGAGTTAGGTACAATGTGTACATAAGAAAGGTGGGATGACTACTGTGGCAAACGAGCAGAATGAGATCCCCCTCAATAGTGACAGGCTGGAGGATGTGTATTGATTACAGGAAGCTCAATAAATCTACGCACAAGGATCATTTTTCCCTCCCCTATATGATCAGATGTTGGATAGGCTAGCAGGACATGAGTACTATTATTTCCTGGATGGTTTTTCGGGGTACAACAAATTGCTGTACATCCGGAAGATTAAGAGAAAACAACGTTCACATGACCTTATGGTACTTTTGCTTATAAGAGGATATCATTCGGACTTTGCAATGGGATGATTACTTTTCAGATGTACACGATGGCTAATTTTACCAATATGGTGGAAAATTTATAGAAGCTTTCATGAATGACTTATAAATATTTGAGTCATCTTATGATGATTGCCTAAAAAATATGGCGAAGGTACTAATAAGGTGTGAAGAGACGAACTTAGTGCTAAATTAGAAAAAATATCACTTCATGGTGCAAGAAGGCATAGAGTTGGGCCATCGAGTGTCTCAGAATGGGATTGAAGTGGATGAAGCGAAGGTCGAGGCGTGTAACGACCCGGTCGGTCGTTACGTAGAAGATGCATTATTATTACTGTTTTGCTTTGTCATAGGTTGGTTATACTGTTTATGATGTGTTAGAGTTGGTTGGCTCGGGTTCAGAATGGTTGTAGTGAGAATCTAGACATTTAGTCTCTAAAAATAGCCTTATAGTTGGAAAAGTCAACTGAGAGTTGACTTATTTGTAAATGACCCCGGAATGCGGATTTTATGGTTCAAATAGCTTCGTTAGGTGATTTGGGACTTAGGAGTGTGTTCGAAATATTTTTGTGATGTCCGATGTAGAATTAGGCTTGCATTGGCAAAAGTTAGTTTTTGGTGATTTCCGGTCGGTAGTGGAAAATAGGCTATCGGGGTCAGAATGGAATTCCTGAAGTTAGAACAGGTTCATAATAGCATTTTGGATATGTGTGCAAAATTTCAGGTCAATCGGATGTGTTTTGGATAGTTTCGGCATTGTTGGTGGAATTTAGAAATTTCAAAGTTCTTAGGCTTGAATTCGACGTGATTTTGGTGTTTTGATGTTGTTTTTGATGTTTCGAAGGCTCGACTACGTTTGAATGATGTTATGGGATATGTTAGTAGGTTTGGTTGAGGTCTCGAGGGCCTCGAGTGTATTTCGGATACTCAAACGGGCACTTTTGGACTTAGGGGAAATGCTGGTTTTCTGGTGTTACAGCAGCTGGTGTCCCTTCATCGCGATCGCGTGTCTATTGCTGCGATCGCGTAGAGTAATCTGAGGCTCAGAATATTTTTGTGAATCACATTGCAAGAGTAGGAGTGAGATCGCGTAGGGGAGCAGTGTTGGTCAGTGCAGTCGCGTGGGTCTTAGCGCGATCATGTAGGGTTAGAGAGGCGTGTGAAGGAGGAGGCCAGTGTTCTTCGCGATCGCGTGTGTTGGTTCACGATCGCGTGGTTGAGGTTCTATTGAATCGCGATCGTGTGGCGTGTGTTGCGATCGCATAAGGTCTTTTGAGGGTATGTGGAATATGCTCTTCGCGATCGCGTGGGAACCACCGCGACCGTAGTGAAGAAACACCTGGGTAGTATTTAATAAACCCCTCCGCGATCATTGCCCACTTTTCCACCATTTTTGAACGGGAAAAGAGCTTTTAGAGCTATTTTGAAGAGGGAAATCAATTGTTCTTCATTGAGGTCAGGATGTTGGACCCTATAACTCGATTATATGTGATTAAGGACTAAATTAATAGTGTTTAATTGGGGAAAATCAGTAGAAAAAGGTGAAACTAGGGCTTGTGATTATGAGACCTTTTAGGGATGATTTGAGGGGTCAAACGGACCCTGATTTCAGAGTTCTTTATATGTACGGACTCGTGAGATGATGAGGATCGTTTTGGTATAAAGTTTGTTGAGTTCCGAGACGCGGGCCCGGGGAGTCGGGTTTTGGCTAATTTCGGGTTTTGTGCTAAAATTGATATTTTTCGATTGGAATTCTTTCCCTTAGCATAATTTGATGTGAAAATCTGATCTTGATAGATTTGGAGCACTCAGAAGTTGATTCGAGAGGCAAGTGTGTTGCGGAATAGCTTTTCAGGCTAATTTGATGTAAGTAATGTCTTTAAATCCTGTCCTGAGGGTATGAAACCCCGGACTTTACATCCTTTCACGGATTTGGAGTGACGCACACTTTGGATGATGAGTGTGGGGCGTGCACGAACTGGAAATTTGGAAATATGTCCCTTTTTAGGCAACTATTGAGTTGCGAAACTGCTTTTAAAGCATATGATTATTAGTATTACAGTGTTTCGTTATACTTAGGTTGTAAGCCATGTTTCGGGCCTAGTGCCGATATATTTTAACCCCTTGGGGGATATTTTACTGATATTCCTCACTTTGAAACTATGATTTTACACTCAGTCCTTCTTGTGAAATTGTTGACACTCCTATTTGATGATATTACTATTTCTTGAAATGAAATATTGTTTTGGGTCGAGAGCCCCGTTTCAATTATGGACCGAGTGGCATGCTGAGAATGTCTGGCCGAGTGAGGCCAAGGGCCAATGTTGTGAGGATGTTATGATATGAGAGAGGCCGAGTGCCTGAGAGTGATTGATGTCTTGATTTGGCTTGTTTATAGCGCTTGCGCTGTAGGAGCCCCTCCGGAGTCTGTACACCCCCAGTGAGCGCAGGTACCTACTGAGTGCGAGTACCAAGTGCCGAGTGCGGAGTGATGAGTGATTGGGAGGCATCAGTGACAGTGAGGTTTCCCGAGGGGCTGATGCTGAGTGACTGTGAGGTGCTGAGGGAGTATTTCTGAGTGATGATTATGGCCCGAGGGGCAGTTTGATGATGATATTTTACTGATTCACTTCATTTTTCAAACTGATATTTTTGATAGTTTTACTGAGATATATTGGAAAATATACTTGTTTCAAAGAATTTTATGGAAATTGGTTTTCGAACTTATGTACACTTTACTAAGACTTGGCATTTTATTGTTTTGTGGATTGGTGTTTTGTGGTGTGTGTTTCTTATTCTCAGACTGTGATTTATTTTCATTACTACTGAGTTGGCGTACTCATCATTACTCCCTGCTCCTCTGTGTGCAGATCCATGTACTGGTTCAGAGTAGTAGTCATCCGAGTTTCGTTCACCGTCGGCTTTGGGATTTCGAGGTAGCTGTCCTGTGTCCGCAGCTTCTCTATTTCCCTTCCTTTATTAGTATTAGTATTTATTTCCTAGACATTATTTATGACATTAGCAGAGTTAGTCTTATCTTAGATGCTCATGATCGGTTGACTTCAGTCTTGGGGGATTTGTTTAGACTATTAGTTTATATTATGGTTTTTTACTGACTTAGAGGAAATTTTTATACTCTGTTTGCTGGTTACTATTGATTTTTGAGAATTTATATTAAAACAAATGTGTAGTTATGTGATGGTTGGCTAGCCTAGTTCCACGATAGGCGCCATCACAACCTATTAGGATTTGGGATCGAGACAAGTTCGTATCAGAGCTCTAGGTTACATAGGACTCAACGGTCATGAGCAATTTTAGTAGAGTCTTGCGGATCGGTACGGAGATGTCTGTACTTATGTTTCGTGCCATTCTACTGGTTTTTGAAATCTAAACTATTGTTGTTTCATTCTCTGACAGATGGTGAGGAAACGCGCTACCGATTAGGGTGACCAGACACCAGCCATACCCACAAGGGGTCGTGGCCGTGGTGGAGTTAGGGGACCAGCCCGTGTAGTAACCAAGACAGTTCCAGTGGATCCCCCTACTATTCAAGAGCAGGTTCCCGCCGAGGGTGCTCCAGCGAGACAGGCATGGGCACCGGCAGTATCTATTGTCATACCGGGTCTTCAGGAGACCCTGGCTCAGCCTTGACAGTGTGTACCAGTTTGGCTCAGGCAGTTCCTATATCTACTACTGCCACTGCAGCTCAGGCCGGGGGAGGCACTCAGACTCCAGCTTCCCGGAGACCTGAGCAGGTTGTACAGGGTATTCAGGCACCGGGGGCAGTCCCAGCCCAACCGGTTGCCCCAGTTCAGGACTTTGTAGTCCCAGCTATGCCCGAGGATGAGCAGCGTAGGCTGGAGAGGTTCAGTAGACTTCAGCCTCCGACTTTCAATGGCACAGAAGGTGAGGATGCCCAATGATTTCCGGATAAGTGCCAGAGGATACTTCGTACTGCTGGTATTCTGGAGACTAGTGGGGTCTCATTAGCTACATTTCAAATTGCTGGTGCTGCTTTCACTTGGTGGGAGGCATTTGAGAGGCGTAAGCCAGTTGGTTCAACACCTCTCACCTGGCAGCAGTTCTCCACGATCTTTTTGGAGAAGTACGTTCCTCAGTCTCACAGAGAGGAGCAGCTCATGCAGTTTGAGCAGCTACGCTAGGGAGAGCTGTCAGTTATACAGTACGAGATGCGGTTTTCCGAGTTGGCTAGACATGTTTTTGATTTAGTCCCTACTGATAGGGAGAGGATCAGGAGGTTTGTAGATGGTGTCACGTATTAGCTTCGAATTTTGATGACCAGGGAGAGACTGTCTGGAGCTACATTTGAGCAGGTTGTTGACATTGCTCGGGACTTTGAGTCGGTTCGCAGGCAGGAGCGTGAGGAGAGAGAGTCCAAGAGGCCTCGGGGATTAGGTAGCTTCAGTTATGGCCCTTCTCGAGGGCAGTTCCAGCACAACAGAGGTCGTCCATTTAGACCTCCTCAGCCAGATCACCCATCTTATAGTGGCCCATCTTCAGGGCAGGGTCCCCGCAGTTCTCATCCGGCACGTTCATCCTTTAGTGCCCTTCCAGCTCAAAGCTCCTCCAGAGCATCATCATTTCAGGGTTATTCTATGCATGGATCATCCGGTGGTTATCATTGTGGAAGGGGTTCTCTTCAGTCCCCATCTCCAAATCCAGGTAGTTGTTTTGAGTGTGAAGAGTTTGGACATGGGTGGAGGTAGTGTCCTCGTCGTCCTGGTAGTTCATCTCAGCAGAGGGTTCATCCCTCGACATCAGAACCAGTCACTTCACCACCTACTCAGGCAGCCAGGGGTGGTGGTCAGGCAGCTAGAGGCCACCCTAGAGGGGGAGGTCGAGCAGGTGGAGGCCAGTCACGTATCTATGCACTTCCGGCTAGGCCTGATGCTATGATTAAAGGTACTATCTCAGTTTGTCACAGTGATTATTTAGCTATATTTGACCCTGGTTCCACATATTCTTATGTCTCGTCATATTTTGCTCACTTTTCGAATATGCCCCGTGAGTCCTTAGTTACGTCTGTTCATGTTTCGACTCCGGTAGGCGATACTATTGTTGTGGACCGTGTGTACCGGTCGTGTGTTATATCTATTGGGGGTCTGAAGACCCGAGTAGACTTGATGTTACTCAATATGGTTGATTTTGATGTGATTTTGGTCATGGATTGGTTATCCTCATGTCATGCTATTCTCGATTCTCACGCTAAAACCGTGACCCTAGCTATGCCCGGAGTTTCGAGAGTTGAGTGGAGAGGGTCTATAGAGCATGTGCCTTGCAGAGTGACTTCTTATTTGAAGGCTCAACGTATGGTTAAGAAAGGGTGTGAATCTTATCTTGCTTTTGTGAGGGATGTTAGTAGTGAGACTCCTTCTGTTGACTTTGTTCCTGCAGTCCGTTATTTTTTGCATGTATTCCCCGCAGACCTGCCAGGCATGCCACCTGATAGGGATGTTGATTTTGGTATTGATTTGGTGCCAGGCACCCAGCCTATCTCTACTCCACCTTATCGTATGGCACCAAAAGAGTTGAAAGAATTGAAAGAGCAGCTTCAGGAACTCCTAGATAAGGGGTTTATTCGGCCTAGTGTGTCACCTTGGGGTGCACCATTGTTGTTTGTGAAAAAGAAAGATGGCTCCATGCGGATGTGTATTGATTATAGGCAGCTGAATAAGGTTACAGTGAAGAACTGGTATCCGTTGCCCCATATTAATGACTTTTTTGACCAACTTCAGGGATCTAGCATGTTTGCTAAGATTGATTTGAGATCCGGGTATCATCAGTTGAAGATTCGGGATTCTGACATCCCGAAGACTGCTTTCAGGACCAGGTATGGTCATTATGAGTTTCTGGTTATGTCATTTGGGCTGACCAATGCCCCAGCCGCGTCCATGCAATTGATGAACAACGTGTTTCAGCATTACCTTGATTCTTTTGTCATTGTGTTCATTGATGACATCCTGGTGTATTATCGTAGCCAGGAGGAGCATGCTCAGCATTTGAGTGTTGTGTTGCAGAGGTTGAGGGAGGAGAAGCTTTATGCAAAATTCTCCAAGTGTGAATTTTGGCTTGGTTCAGTAGCTTTCTTGGGGACGTGGTGTCTAGTGAGAATGGATTTGTCAGAGCCTCCGCGAGTATTAGCTAGCATGGCTTCCCGGTCTTCTCTTTATGATCAGATTAGAGCACGCCCGTATGATGACCAACACTTGTTAGTTCTTCAGGATATGGTCCTTGAGGTGATGCCAGAGATGTAACTATTGGTGATGACGGAGTTATGAGGATGCATGTCCGTATTTGCGTGCCCAATGTGGATGGGCTTCGAGAATTGATATTAGCAGAGGCCCACAGCTCGCAGTATTCCATCCATCCGGGTGCCGCAAAGATGTATCAGGATTTGAGATAGCAGTATTGGTGGAGACGGATGCAGAGAGATATTGTTGAGTATGTAGCATGGTGTCTCAACTGCTAGCATGTCAAGTATGAGCACCAGAGACTAGGTGGATTACTTCAGAGGTTAGATATTCCGGAGTGGAAGTGGGAGCGGATCACTATGGACTTTATAGTTGGCCTTTCATGGACTTCGAAGGGTTTTGATGCTATTTGGGTCATTGTGGATAGGTTGACCAAGTCCGCACACTTTATTCCTGTCAGTACTACTTATACTTCAGAGCGGTTAGTCGGTATCTACATTAGGGAGATTGTCCGATTGCATGGAGTTCCGATTTCTATCATTTCTGACAGAGGTACTCAGTTCACATCTCAGTTTTGGAGGGTCGTGCAGAGAGGTATGGGTACTCAGGTTGAGTTGAGCATAACATTTCATCCCTAGATCGACGGGCAGTCAGAACGGACTATTCAGATTTTGGAGGACATGTTGCGTGCCTGTGTGATTGACTTTGGTGGTTCATGGGATCAGTTTCTGCCACTTGCAGAGTTTGCATATAATTATAGCTACCAGTCCAGTATTCAGATGGCCCAGTATGAAGCTTTATATGGTAGGAGGTGTAGATCTCTGGTTGGTTGGTTCGAGCCCGGTGAGGCTAGGCTATTGGGCACAGATTTGATTTAGGATGCGTTAGAGAAGGTGAAGTTGATTCAGAAGCGACTTCGCACGGTGTAGTCTAGGCAGAAGAGTCATGCGTATCGGAAGGTCCGGGATGTGGCTTTTATGGAAGGTGATAAGGTACTGCTGAAGGTATCACCCATGAAGGGTGTTATGAGGTTCGGGAAGAGAGGAAAGTTGAGTCCTCGGTTTATTGGTCCTTTTGAGGTACTTCAGAAGGTTGGAGAGGTGGCTTATAGACTTGCCTTGCCACCCAACTTGTCGAGTGTTCATCTGGTATTTCATGTGTCGATGCTTTGGAAGTATGTTGGTGACCCATCTCATGTTTTGGACTTCAACACATTTCAGCTCGAGGGTGATATGTCATATGAGGTAGAGCCAGTAGCAATTTTAGATCATCAGGTCAGAAAGTTGAGGTCCAAGGATATAGCTTCAGTGAAGGTACAGTGGAGAGGTCAGCCAGTAGAGGAGGCTACTTGGGAGACTGAGCGGGAGATGTAGAGCAGATATCCTCACTTGTTTGAGACTCCAGGTATGTTTCTAGACCCGTTCGAGGATGAACGTTTGTTTAAGAGGGGGAGAATGTAACGACCCGGTCGGTCGTTACGTAGAACCTGCATTATTATTACTGTTTTTTCCTTGTCATAGGTTGGTTATACTGTTTATGATGTGTTAGAGTTGGTTGGCTCGGGTTCAGAATGGTTGTAGTGAGAATCCAGACATTTAGTCTCCAAAAATAGCCTTATAGTTGAAAAAGTCATCTGAGAGTTGACTTATTGGTGAACGACCTCGGAATGCGAATTTTATGGTTCAGATAGCTTCATTAGGTGATTTGAGACTTAGGAGTGTGTTCGGAATATTTTTGTGATGTCCGGTGTAGAATTAGGCTTGAATTGGCGAAAGTTAGTATTTGGTGATTTCCGATCGGCAGTGGAAAATAGGCTATCGGGGTCGGAATGGAGTTCCGGAAGTTGGAACAGGTTCGTAATAACATTTTGGATATGTGTGCAAAATTCCAGGTAAACTGGATATGTTTTGGATAGTTTCGGAATCGTTGGTGGAATTTAGAAATTTCAAAGTTCTTAGGCTTGAATTCGATGTGATTTTGGTGTTTTGATGTTGTCTTTGATGTTTCGAAGGCTCGAGTACGTTTGAATGATGTTATTGGATATGTTACTAGGTTTGGTTGAGGTCCTAAGGGCCTCGGGTGTATTTCGGATGCTCAAACGGGCACTTTTGGACATAGGAGAAATGTTGGTTTTCTGGTGTTACAGCAGTTGGTGTCCCTTCATAGCGATCGCGTGGCTATTGCTGCAATCCCGTAGAGTAATCTCAGGCTCAGGCTATTTTTGTTAATCGCGATCGCAAGAGTAGGAGTGCGATCGCGTAGGGGAGCAGTGTTGGTCAGTGCGGTCGCGTGGGTCTTTGCGCGATCGCGTAGGGTTAGATAGGCGCGTGAAGGAGGAGGCCAGTGTTCTTCGCGACCGCGTGTGTTGGTTCGCGATTCCGTGGGTTGAGGTCCTATTGAATCGCAATCGCATAGGGTCTTTTGAGGGTCTGTGGAATTTGCTCTTCGCGATCGCATGGGAACCCCCGCGATCGCAGTGAAGAAAAACCTGGGCAGTGTTTAATAAACCCCTCCGCGACCATTTCCCACTTTCCCACCACTTTTGAACGGGAATAGAGCTTTTGGAGCTATTTTGAAGAGGGAAATCGATTGTTCTTCATTGAGGTAAGGATTTTGGACCCTATAACTCAACTATATGTGATTAAAGACTAAATTAACAGTGTTTAATTGGGGAAAATCAGTATAAAAAGGTGAAACTAGGGCTTGTGATTATGACACGACTAAATTAACAGTGTTTAATTTGGGGAAATCAGTAGAAAAAGGTGAAACTAAGGCTTGTGATTATGAGACCTTTTAGGGATGATTTGAGGGGTCAAACAGACTCTGATTTCAGAGTTCTTTATATGTACAGACTCGTGAGATGATGAAGATCGTTTTGGTATAAAGTTTGTTGAGTTTCGAGATACGGTACTGGGAGTCGGGTTTTGGCTAATTTCGGGGTTTGTGCTAAAATTGATATTTTTCGACTGGAATTCATTCCCTTCGCATAATTTGATGTGAAAATTCTGATCTTGATAGATTTGGAGCACTCGGAAGTTGATTCGAGAGGCAAGCGTGTTGCGGAATAGCTTTTCGGGCTAGTTTGATGTAAGTAATGTCTTCAAATCCTATCCTGCGGGTATGAAACCCCGAACTTTACTTCCTTTCACGTATTTGGAGTGACGCACACACTGGATGACGAGTGTGGGGCGTGCACGAACTAGAAATTTGGAAATATGTCCCTTTTTAGGCAACTATTGAGTAGTGAAACTGCTTTTAAAGCATATGTTTATTACTATTACTGTGTTTTGTTATACTTGGGATGTAAGCCATGTTTGGGGCCTAGTGCCGATATGTTTTAACCCCTTAGGGGCTATTTTACTGATATTCCTCACTTTGAAACTATGATTTTACACTCAGTCCTTCTTGTGAAATTGTTGACACTCCTATTTGATGATATAACTATTTCTTGAAATGAAATACTGTTTTGGGCCGAGAACCCCATTTTAATTATGGCCCGAGTGGCATGATGAGAGTGTCTGACAGAGTGAGGCCGAGGGCCAATGTTGTGAGGATGTTATGATATGAGAGAGGCCGAGTGCCTGAGAGTGATTGATGCCATGATTTGGCTTGTTTATAACGCTTGGGCTGTAGGAGCCCCTCCGGAGTCTGTACACCGTGAGCGCAGGTACCTACTGAGTGCGAATGCCGAGTGCTGAGTGCCGAGTGATGAGTGATTGGGAGGCATGAGTGACAGTGAGGTTTCCCGGGCTGATGCTGAGTGACTCTGAGGTGCTGAGGGAATATTTCTGAGTGATGATTATGGCCCGATGGGCTGTTTGATGATCATATTTTACTGAGTTTTGATTATGATTCACTTCATTTTTCAAACTGATATTTTTGAGAGTTTTACTAAGAAATATTGGAAAATATACTTGTTTCAAAGGATTTTATGGAAATTGGTTTTCGAACTTATGTACACTTTACTGAGACTTGGCATTTTACTGTTTTGTGGATTGGTGTTTTGTGCTGTGTGTTTATTATTCTCAGATTGTGATTTATTTTCATTACTACTAAGTTGGCGTACTCATCATTACTCCCTGCACCTCTGTGTGCAGATCCAGGTATTGGTTCGGAGCAGTAGTCATCCGAATTTCGTTCACCGTCAGCTTTGGGATTTCGAGGTAGCTGTCCAGCATCCGCATCTTCTCCATTTCCCTTCCTTTATTAGTATTAGTATTTATTTCCTATACGTTATTTATGACATTAGCAGAGTTAGTCTTATTCTTAGATGCTCGTGATCGGTTGACTCTAGTCTTGGGGGATTTGTTTAGACTGTTAGTTTATATTATGATTGTTTACTATCTTAGAGGAAATATTATACTCTGTTTGCGGGTTACTATTGATTTTTTAGAATTTATATTAAAACAAATGTGTAGTTATGTGATGGTTGGCTAGCCTAGTTCCACGATAGGCGCCATCACGACCTGTTAGGATAGGCGCCATCGTGACAATATATTTCACTATATATATTATCATGTTAAGACCCTTGATAATGCCCAAATGAAGTATAAAACTGTAGAAAATGAGTTTTTAGTAGTTGTATGGCCATTCAATATATTATGAGCCTACTTGGTGGGAACCAAAATCATAGTCCAGACTGATCGTGCAACAATAATGTATTCATGTCGAAAGCTAGACTAATGAGATGGATTTTGTTGTTGTAGGAATTTTTTTAGATATGGAGATTGAAATGACATAGAAAATCAAGTAGATGATCACTTTTCAAAGTTGGAGAACCATGAGCATGTTGAAGATGTGGGAAAGATCAAGGAGGCATTCCACGATAAGCAGCTTTTTGCTATCACACATAATGTCGCACCATATTATATGGTTCATGTGAACTTCATAGTAAGTGGAGTGGGCGTTGGGATATTCTTCTCTTATTTTCTTCACTGAGTTTGGAGGCTCCAAGAACCTTTGTTCAGTGGCCTGGATGCCAGAACTTGCACTGCTCTATTTTTCATCTCTTTCAATTTTAACTCGTACGCATTTTCTCTATTTTACTTCAAATCAATTTCTACACATATAAATACCAACATTAAGCTCAACGTATCATAACACACATCAAAATATACAAAAAAAGTAAGACATGTGGCAAGTAGCATACAAAGACATACACTTTTAGCGGAACATCACACATCTGAATGTCAAGATATGTATTAAGATATGAATAGTAGATTGTAACGATCTGACCAATTGTTTTGAGCTTCTGAATTTATGTTCGATGGTTGAGTCGTGAATGGCTTTATGTGATGTGTTATGACTTGCGTGTATGGTCGATTTTGGTTTTCGAGTGGTTCAGGATTGATTTGGAAGAGTGGTTCTCAACTTGGAAGCTTTAAGTTGGAAGAGTTGACTGAGTTTGAATTTTGTGTATTTGACATTAGATCATAGTTTTGATGGTTTTGTTAGGTCTGAATGGTGATTTTGGACTTGCGCATATACCTGAATTTGCATTTGGATATTTCTAGAAGGTTTTGGTTCTAACTAGTGAAAGTTGAAAATTTAAAGGCTAGGAAAGCTCATAGCTTTGACTGGGGTAGACTTCGATGTTATCGGATTCATATTGTATTTTTGGGAGTTGAAATATTTTTTTTATGTCATTTGGAACTTGTGTGCAAATTTTGAGGTGATTCCGAGTTGTTTAGACGTGTTCGGCGTAAGTTTGGAATTTGGGAATTTGAAATAGTTTGTTATGCTTGAATTGAGGTGTGATATGTAGTTATGATATTATTTTAAGGGATTTGATCCCTCTAGTAGGACCATGTTTTATTTTTGGATTCATTGGTATGTTTGGACGAAGTCTCGAGGGGCTCGGGTGGGATTCGAACCACCCGAGAAATGTTTGATTTTAGCTAAAGGTTGGCAAGCCTAGCGCAATCGCAACTATGAAGGGTGGTGGGTTGATGCGATGACACATATATGGTAATTGGTGAACATAAACGGTAGAGGTGGCCTAAGAGAAGAGTTTGCAAATGCGGAGATTGACCGCAAAAGTGGATTTTGATCCATATGATTTGGCATCCCTTATATCCTTTAGGCATGATCCATCTGGCAGAGAGTGACCACACCAAGAGGATTTTGACATTTAGCTTTTGACCACATCAGGCAGATTGTGATATTTAGCATATGACCACGCCGGGCAGATTGTGATATTAAGTTTGTGGCCACGCAGGACGGATTATGATACTGAGCTTGTGACCACGGCAAGCAGATTGTGATATTGACATGTGACAATGCCAAGCTGATCCATGATATTGATCCTGTTACCACGACGGACGGATTATGATATTGAGCTTGTGAAAATGACGGGCATATTATGATATCACGTGAGTTTTTCGTGCAGCGTGTGGATACAGATCCACCCCCATAGGGTCAACCTCTCATATGTCTTCTTGATGGTGTACATGCGGATTGTGAGAAACCGATGGGTTATGTTACATTTCGCATTTTCGTACATTAAAGTTTCGTCGTAGGTTAATCGACGTAGGTTCGAGAATGAGATTATTTTCGAGGTTATAATTATTTATGCTATTTATAACAGGTGGTAAGTAAGTATCGTGAAGGTTAGAGGATAAACAAATCAAAGAAGATGAGTTTCGTTGAAGGTTTTGAATTTGGGATTAAATACGGTCCAAGCTATAATACCCCGTATGTATGAACTAGTACCATACAAGGTACCACATGACCATGATAGTAAGGTATATAAAGTGTTTAAAAGTGATTAGTATTTTAAGTAATTTGAGATAATTCTTAATTATGTGGGTAATTGGTTAATTATGATTTAGTGGGAATTAACAAGACAATTAGGAAATTGTGGATAAGCCTAATTGACCTCCCAACGTGGCAGCAAATGGGGTTCTTAATCAAGTCAAATGGTGACTCTTAGTTTATGTAACTAGGTGACATATTTAGGGGATTTTGGGCAAAATTAATCCTTATCAGGTGGGGCCCAAAACCCACAAGGATAAGATATCTTCCTACATCATTAACATATGATGTTATGCTTGCTAAGTAATGGATGGAGCCTCAAAATAATTTATATGAAACTGCATAATACTATAGCAGTGTGTGATTGCAATTCTAAGGGAGCCTGTTATAACCTTTCTCAATAATATCATACGCATGTTTCCCTACTCCGATCTCGTCATTACGTATTTTGTCGCAATTAATGTGTGTTAGAGGGATTGTCATGAGAATCATCTCAGGTATGTTAAGTCCATCCCTTCATTTCTTTTGGCATAATCCATATGATATAACAAAATGAGCAAACGCACAACTTTCACCAATGACTCTATTCTTAGAAGTACTAGTGATTTCTATGTTCTTGATTTCCCATGTGTCTTATTAAATTTTCTGTTCATGGGTCTCAGAAAAATACATTGTTGATAAAGTTTATCCGAAAGCATATTGATCTTATGAAATTCCGAGAAGTCTTATTAACTTACTTCTTATGCATTTCATTTATTTATACATGTACATTGACCTGTGACCAAATAGCGTTATATACACATATATTATCAGTTGGTTGAATTCTATAGCTTTCCTTGGGCATATTTTTTCAGGTGATGGTATCCGGGTTGATACACAAAAGATTGAGGCAGTAAAGACTTGGCCTTGACCTACGTCAGCGACGGAGGTTCGTAGTTTTCTCGGTTTAGCAGGTTATTACAGGAGATTTATAGAGGGATTTTCTTCTCTTTCAGCATCATTGACAAAGTTGACTCAGAAAGGAGCTAAGTTTCAGTGGACCGATGCTTGCGAACGGAGTTTCCATGCATTGAAGGATAGACTAACTTCAGCAACGATTCTAATACCCTTAGAGGGAACGAATGGTTATGATATCTATTGTGACACTTTGGGCATGGGATTGGTTTCTGTACTGATGCAGCATGGTAAGGTTGTAGCTTATGTTTCTAGACAACTAAGAAAGCATAAGAAGAATTATCCGGCCCACCATTTAGAGTTAGCTGCAGTGATTCATGCACTAAAGATGTGGAGACACTATTTTGTATGGCATTCATGTTGATATCTATACGGATCATAAGAGCCTTCAGTATATCTTCAAGAAAAAGGAATTGAATTTACGCTAAAGGAGATGGTAGGAGCTATTGAAAGACTATGTCGTTGATATTTTACATCATCAGAGGAGGGCGAATGTAGTAGTCGACGCCCTAAGCCGTAGATCTATGGGTAGCATGTCATATTTAAAACCAGAGAAGAGGGATAAACCATGACATTCATCAGCTAGCTATTCTTGGAGTTCCATTACGGAACTCA
The DNA here is from genome assembly GCA_005239495.1 of Nicotiana undulata. Lineage (NCBI taxonomy): Eukaryota > Viridiplantae > Streptophyta > Magnoliopsida > Solanales > Solanaceae > Nicotiana > Nicotiana undulata. Next base: position 62,907 of record ML250069.1, on the reverse strand, counting down.
GGTGATATCAGAGTTACTATTCAGGACACAGAAACATCCTCTTTAGTAATTGAACTGAAGGAATGCATGTACGAGGATCCTATGTTAGCTTATTACAGGGATACAACCCCTTAGAAGGAGAAGGCACCATTTGAGACAGGAGATGGAGTCATTAGATATCGAGGACGATTCTGTGTCCCAAATGTTGCAGGGCTGCGCCGACAGGTTATGGCAGAGACTCAATATTCTTGTTATTTTGTCCATCCAGGAGCAAAAATGATGTATCACGATATCAGGGAAATATATTGGTGGGACAGAATGAAAAAGGATATAACAGAGTTTGTTGCTTAGTGCCCTAACTGTCAACGGGTTAAGATTGAGCATAAAAAAACCCGGTGGATTATTGCAGACTATAGAGATTCTGACTTGGATGTGAGAAGTAATTGATATGGATTTCATCATAGGCTTACCGCTTACCCAGCGTAAGTTCGATTCTATATGGGCGATTATTGATAGACTTACAAATTCAACCCATTTTCTGCCCGTTAGGAGTATATATTCCACAGAGGATTATGCAAGGCTTTATATTAAGGAGATAGTACGTCTTCATGGTGTCCCTATATCTATTATCTCGGATAGAGGAGCTCAATTTACATCTAATTTCTGGAGGTCCTTCCAAAAAGGATTGGGGACTCAGGTAAGTCTTAGTACAACATTCCATCCCTAGATAGACAAACAGTGTTAGCGTACTATTTAGACACTGAAGGATATGTTACGGGCTTGTGTGATAGACTTCAAGGGTAGGTGGGATGATCATCTACCTCTTATTGAGTTTGCGTATAATAACAATTATCATTCCAGCATTCAGATGGCTCCATACGAAGCTCTTTACAGACGGAAGTGTAGGTTGCCTATAAGATGGTTCAATGTTGGGAAAATGAAGTTAGTAGGACCAGAGTTGGTACAACATGCAATTGAGAATACTAAGCTTATACAATAAAGACTATTAGCAACTCAAAGCCGTCAGAAGTCTTATGCGGATAATCGACGATGAGACTTTGAGTTTCAGGTTGACGATTGGGTATTCTAAAGGTATCACCGATGAAAGTCATATGAGGTTCGGTAAGAAAGGAAAACTTAGACCTCGGTACATTGGACCATATAGGATCATACGCAAGGTAGGCCAAGTAGAATATGAGTTAGACTTTCCTTATGATTTGGAGTTTGTACATCCAGTCTTTCATGTGTCTATGCTCCGTAAATGTATCGGAGATCCTTCTAGAGTCGTGTCAGTTGACGACGTTTAGGTCATAGAGCAGCTATCACCTGAGGAAACTCTCATTGTATACTAGATAGATAGGTTCAGAAATTGATGACTAAAGGCGTAACTTCGGTGAAAGTACTTTAGAGAAACAATAATGTGGACGAAATGACTTGGGAAGCCGAAGAAGACATGAAGTATCGGTATCCTCACTTGTTTCCTCTTCTAGGGAAGGATTCGACTGAGACATCACAACCTTAAGGTGCACGTATGGATTCTTGTGTTAGTTATTGTCATTGGTCGTGTGAGGCCATTATCACTATTGATGATTTTGGGAATACGTGGAATTGAATTATTGAGTTTTCTACAGGAAGGGTTGGTAGTAGTATTGTTACAAAGGCGACTCTGCCAAAATTTATATAGATCCCAGGGAGTTACACATTCGAGGACAAATGTTTCTAAGGGGGGGAAGGATGTTACATTTTGCGTTTTCGTACGTTAAAGTTTCGTTGTAGGTTAATCTTCGTATGCTAAAGAATGAGATTATTTTTGAAGTTATAAGTATTTATGCTATTTATAACAGGTGGTAAGTAAGTACCGTGAAGGTCAGAGGGTAAATAAATCAAAGAAGATGAGTTTCGTTGAAGGTTGTCAATTTGGGATAAAATACGGTTCAAGATATAATACCCTGTATTTATGAACTAGTACCATACAAGGTACCACATGACCATGATAGTAAGGTATATAAAGTGTGTTAAAAGTTATTAGTATTTTAAGTAATTTGAGATAATTCTTAATTATGTGGGTAATTGGTTGATTATTGGTTTAGTGGAAAATTCAAGCTAATTAGGAAATTGTGGATAAGCCTAATGGACCTCCCAATGTGGCAGCAAATGGGGTTCTTAATCAAGCCAAATGATGACTCTTAGTTTATGTAACTAGGTGGCATATTTAGGGGATTTTGGGAAAAATTCGTCCTTATCAAGTGGGGCCCACAACCCACAAGGATAAGATATCTTCCTACATCACTAAAGTGTGATGTTATGGTTGCAATGTAACGGTTGGAGCCTCAAAACAGTTCCTATGAAACTATATAATACTATAGCAGCGTGAGATTACAATTCTAAGGGAGCCTGGTGTAACATTTCTCAAGAATATCATACGGATGTTTCCCTACTTCGATCTCTCCGTTACGTATTTTGTCACGATTGATGTGTGTTAGAGGAATTGTCAAGAGAATCGGCCCAGGTATGTTAAGGATATCCTTTCTTTGCTTTTGGCATGATCCATATGATACAACAAAACGAGCAAACACACAACTTTCACAAATGACTCTATTCTTAGATGTACTAGTGATGTTTATGTTCTTGATTTCCCATGTGTCTTATTATATCTTATGTTCATGGGTATCAAAAAAATACGTAGTTGATAAAGTGTATCTGAAAGCATATTGATCTTGTGACATTTCGAGAAGTCTTATTAACTTACTTCTTATGCATTTCATTTATTTATACACGTACATTGACATGTGACCGGATGGCGTTATATACTGGTATATTATATGTATATGGGATATGGGAAAAGGTTACAACGTTATATACAAATCACCACCTGATCAGTTGGTATACGTTTATGATTTCGCCCATATGGGATATGGCTTGATGATTTTATGTACACATATACCTATGTATGATATGACATTTATACGCACATGTATTACTTTATAAATATTTCAGGATTCACAAAGTTATTTAAACTTACATGCGGATTCCTTTAATCCATGTTTCATTTATGTCTTTTATGTACCGATTTTCATGCCTTACATACTCGGTACATTATTTGTACTGACGCCCCTATTTCCTTGGGCCTGCGTTTCATGCCCGTAAGTGCAGGTAGACAGGCTGACGGTCCCTCTTTTAAGGATCCTTGATCATTGAAAGTTGGTGTGCTCCACTTGATCTGGAGTTGTTACTAGTTTTGGTACGCTATTATTGGTATGTAGATATGGGTACGACGAGGCCCAGTCCCATCCTTTATATAGTTGTAACTCTATTAGAGGTCTGTACACAGTCATGTATAGTTGGATAGCATGTGGCCTTGTCGGCTCTCCCTACCGTATTCCGCATGTATATGAATATATGTCTTTTGGACATGTTTTCCTCACGTATGTTATTCAAGTGATTCAGGAGTTTAATGACAGATGTTATTCATGAACTACCCATAATTTATGTTTATATCTTAGATGCATGCCTAGGGGTGTTCGACATGTAGGACTTGCGCACTCGTCATGGCCCATCGGTTTGGGTTGTGACAGGTTACTAGTTGATGTGGGACTTGGGAAGGCTGATTAGTTGTTTGGTTTGGTTATTTAGATTTTGATGTGGGACTTAGAGCCTTATTGTGATTTCTAGTTGGATCGGGTTGCACACCACAACGGATTGATATTTGGTTATTGTATTTCATCTTTGATTGCAATTTCCTTGGTTGTTTACCTGATTTATTTGCATATCCTCCTTATATGCTGGATTTTTGACTAAGTAGAGTACGTTAAGAAAAGTTTGTGCACCAAGGTGTTTTTATCTGTAATTTCATGATTTGATCATATTATTGTTCTGTTCTTGTTGGAATTTATGAACTGTACAGGTGATTGGTGAGTATCATTTACAATTCTTGCTTTTATTAAATCGTCGAGGTTAGTTGTCATACTTGTTGAGTACATGAGTTCGGTTGTACTCATATTGCATATGCAGATCTTGGAGTTGAGATGTTATGGATGCCAGGAGCTAGCACCGATGATATGCCTGTCTTCCGGATATAGCTACCATTTGTCCTTGATAGTTTTAGATTCCAAACAAATTATGTATTTATTTCCTACCAGCTTTGTAAATCTAATTCTTAGTACCTCGTGACTTGTACTACCAATCCTTGGGTTATTGTATGAGTATTTCAGTTATTTAATTTATTGATTTTTTATTTTTTCATTAGATTTGTGTTAACTCTTAGTTGTCTTCTAGCGGGTTGGGTTAGATTCCATCACGACTAGATGGATTTTGGTTCATGACAAGTTGGCTTAAGAACCCTAGGTTCATAGGTTATACGAGTCATGAGCAAGTGTCTAGTAGAGCCTTGCGGATCGGTATGATAATGCCCGTACCTATATTCAAGAGGCTATGAGGCATCAAAGAAAACTTTCCATATTTCGTTCTTTCATGTGATATTGATTCAGCTTGAAGTATATACTTTTGATTTCCTTCTATCCACTCGCATGTTATGTGAACACTCGGTATAAGCTGTGCATTGGCAGCTTATGATATCATGGATGAGGTGCGAGATGTGTTCTCGGTGTTGTGGAGATAAGATAGTTTGGAGGACTTGAGGCGAGGTTCAGACCGCAGCTTAGGCTCGGTGGTTTCGGTTGTGTGAGTATGTGCATTTGGACTTATATTTCCGGTAGTATCTCTAGGAGTGGGATGGATATCTCGGTGAATGGTTGGATATCTATATTATGAGTGTTATGTTATTAGGACAATGCTTAGGTGGTTTGGATGTGACGAGAAGAATTTTGCTTGGCATGCGAAAGGACTATGAGTGCTGGATTTCTATCTTAATATGTTGTGTAGTCTCAAGGTGTGAGGGTGTTGAGGGATCTTTCAGTTGCTTAATTTTGGAATGAAGTGGATTCTTATGTTTTGTTGACGACTTCATGCACGGAAGGATTAAGTGATTGCGTAGTGGTTGTGACCATGATGGAGTCATAGATAATGCCAGTTTGCTGCTAGCAAGTGGGTTATCTCCTACATGATGTTCTATGGTTGTATGATCCGTATGATGTTTCGGTGAAGAGATTCCTTTCTACCCAGTGGGGCGTGTGTGCTGCAATTTGAGTTCGGATCGCTTGGGGAATTTTACACGACTGTCTCGAGGATGAATGTGTTCTTGGTAGATGATTTGAGGTATTTTATGGTTAGTGCTAGATGAGCTTATGAAGGACTTAGTTGGATTACAATGCGGGAATTATGGCAGTTATGGAGTAAGGGTATTGTGGGTTGTCAGATGTTATGTGTTACGTATCGCGTTTTCGTACGTTAAAGTTTCATCGTAAGTTAATCGACGTAAGCTTGGGGATGAGATTATCTTGAGGCTAATATATTTATGCTATTTAAAACAAGAAATAAGTAAGTGCCATTAAGGATAAAGGATACAGGAATTAAAGAAAACGAGTTTCATTGAAGGTTGTCGATTTGGGATAAAATACGGTCCGAGCTATAATACCCGATATTTATGGTACCATATGACCGTGATAGTATGATATTAGAAATGAGTAGTATTTTAAATAATTTGAGATAATTCTTAATTATGTGGGTAATTGGTTAATTATCAGGTAACAGAATATTACCAAGTTAATTAATAAATTAGTGGATAATGATTAAAATCCCCCCTCCCAACGTGGCAAGCTTTCCTAAGCTCTCTAAATGACTAATAATGAAGATGGAAAAGGTGTCACACCTTAAAGTGACACCAAGCTTTCAATGAGGGGCCACCTAAAGTAAGAATTACAATCTCAAAAATTACAATCATTCCCTACACCTCTTCTGAAAGAGTTCATCGAGCTTTAAGAAAATTTTGTTTCAAGTTAATAGTCCAGCAAGATTTTCTTAGAAAGAAAGTTCGTTAAATCATTTCTAATATGCAAATGCATATTGTATATCATATAAGCTATGCCTAAGCTTTCGACAATTCAAATTAACGTGAGATTTTGCAATATTAAGGGAGTACGGTGTAATCTTGCTCAAGAGAATTGACTCAGGTATGTTAAAGCTATCCCTTCTTTATTTTTGGCATGATCCATACGAATACGAGCGAAAGTGCAACTTACATAAATGACTCTATTCATAGAAATACTAGGGGTGTCTATATACTTGATTCCCCATGTGAATTATTATTATATCTTCTATTCATGGGTCTCAGATAAATACGTATTTGATAAAGTTTATCCGACAAACATATTATTTTTATTACATTCCGAGAAATCTTATTAATGTATTTCTTATGAATTTCATGAATTTATAAATGTACACTGACCCATGACCAGATGGCGTTATATACGCGTATATATATGTATATGGGATATGGAAAAAGGATACGATGTTATATACGCACCACCACCTGATTAGTTGGTATATGTTGATGATTTTGCCCACAGTGGACGGGATGATATGATGGGATTCCCTCAGAGGCTTGATAATATTTTGTACACCTATACCTATGCATGACACGACATTTATACGCACGTACATGACATTAGAAATGTTTCAGGATTTACAAAGATATTCAAACTTACAGATGGATTTCTTTATTTCATGTTTCGTCTAAGTCTTTTATGTACTGATTTTCATGCCTTACATACTCAGTACATTATTCGTACTGACACCCTATTTCCCGGGGCCTGTGTTTCATGCCCGTAGGTGCATGTAGGCAAGTCGACGGTCCCCCTTCTTAGGATCCTTGATCAACGAGAGTTGGCGTGCTCCACTTGATCCCAACTGCTTTTGATTTTGATACGATAAACTTGTATATAGATATATGGGTATGACATGGCTCGGTCCCGTCTTTGTACAATTGTATTTCTATTAAAGGTCTGTAGACAGTTATGTATAGTTGGATAGTAAGTAGCCTTGGCAGCTTGCCCCACTGTATTTCCATATGTATATGTACATATGTCTTTTGGACAGGTTTCCCTCGCATATGTTATTCATGTTTATATCTTAGGCGCATGCTTAAGGGTGTTCGACAGGCAGGACTCAGGCACCTGTCGCGGCCCATCGGTTTGGGTCGTGACATTATGTTCCATGGCTTCGAGCCAAGTGAGGGAGTCTGTTATCGACGATCATACTGCATGGTCATCTGTTATGCTAGTTTATGTCGGAGGCATACTTGTTGATCAGTTATTACTTAAAGTGGTTGATTTCGAGGATGATTTGAGCAAGGGAATTTCTGGATGCATGAATTATTACACTTATTGGGCATATGTAGAACTTGAATTTTTTTTATTCATGGTGGATGTAGTGTGAAAAGAGAAGTGATTCACATGTTTGCTTAAAGGTGGGGTTACCTCTTAAGATGTTGTTGTTCTTTTGGGGAAAATGTCGTTTGGCTCGTGCAGGTGGCAGATTGGAGGTTAGAGCAGAGCGGATGAATATTGAGAAGATTCTAATGAGTTCAATCTTAATATGTGGTATTTGAGGATTTTTTTTAGATTTGTATGTGGCTAAGATCTGGGATTTGCATTGGATGGTTTCGAGACTCGTGGTATTTCTATATCATTAGTGGTTCTACATTTCAGTATCAGAGAGGTTAAACAAACAACTTCAAATTCACTGAAGGTCTCTTCAGATTGGGTATCTTGGTTGTAGTATTATTGGGTGCTTAAGGGAGAATACAATGGCTTATGGGACTTAGGAAGACGTGGTTTAATTTCATGCAAGGATCTCTGGTGGTGAGGTTTGGTTTAAGATCGTAGTGTACTGGCAAAGAGAAGTGTTACCTTGAAGGCGAGTCGGGAGGAACTCAAAGAAATATGGCGGTTTGGTAGTGGGTTGGATCAACATAGTAATAAAAGTGATTGGTTCCCTTGGTGTGGTAAGACTTTAAAGGTGTTTTGTGACAATACTCTTGATTTTGGTGATCTACTTGCTTGGTTGAAGTTAGAGGGATTTATTTCTGATGTCTTGGTTACGTGCAGACATGTTTGGAAGAGTTTTCGATGGTTTCGACTACGCCTTAAGACATATGTTTTCTACAGGCATAGGGAGTTTGTTGCGTGTAGTGGTATTCCTCCTGAATGGGGTCAAGTAGAAGGTTCCTAGTTGATGGGATGTCTATCCTTGTGCTTCAAAGTTGATAATGGGATTCTCGTCTTTTCATATGATGGCATAATATTGTCACGCCCCGAGATCCCATATTCGGGCCATGACTGCGTCTAACGTTGGACCCGCTAGACAAGCCAACGTTTGAACTAATTAAACTCATTAACAACTAAAATGAACAGGATGACAAGGGCTGCTATAATTAACAATATGAAAGTTAACAAAAATTACAAAAATATAGCAAGCTTCGAAGTAAAACCCATAAATATAACCCAGAACTGGTGTCACATACTCACGAACTATCTAAGAGATTACTAAATGCAAAGGTCTGAAATAAGTACATATGACTGTCTTTGAAACTATAAGATAAGACAGAGCTGAAAGTGAAGGGTAGAAGGTGACGCCAAGGCCCACGAACGTATGCGGGTCTACCTCGATGTCTCCTATATGAACTGATTAAATGCTCCGACCGTCAGTGACCACCGGGTCCAGATGCGTAGTCTGCACAACATAAAGAAGTGCAGGTGTAGCATCAGTACAACCGACCCCATGTACTGAGTAAGTGCCGAGCCTAACCTCGGCGAAGTAGTGACGAGGCTAGGACCGACAACAATATATGTACCTGTGCAATTCTATATTATAACAGAAAAATATCGACGGAGATAAGCAAGTAAATCAGATACGGGGAGAACATGCTGGGGGTAAAAGGGGCAACATAATGCTAGCACAATAGAACAGGGTAATTTAACGTCTCAGAACAGATAGTGAACAACAGAGAAGCACGGCATGTCCCCTCGTGCGTAATCTCGCAATCACTCGGCACGGAATATCCCCCCATGCAATAAATAGTCAACGATCAACACGGCATGTCCCCTCATGTGATAAATAATAAACGATCAGCATGACATTTCCCCTCGTGCGATAAATAATAAACGATCAACACGGCATGTCCCCTCGTGTAATAAATAATAACAATCAGCACGGCATGTCCCCTCGTGCGATAAATAATAAACGATCAACACGGCATGTCCCCTCGTGTGATAAATAATAACAATCAGCACAACATGTCCCCTCGTGCAATAAATAATAAACAATCAACACGGCATGTCCCCTCATGTGATAAATAATAACAATCAGCACGGCATGTCCCCTCGTGCGATAGATAATTAAACGATCAACAATATAATGTGAAAATCAACAATAAGAAGTCTCAAGTGTATGGAGATACTCAATAAAATACTATCGTCCCGGCAAGGGACTCAGCTATAACCAACCTCGCATTAGAAATATAATTTCAACAGTAAAAGCCTCAACTGAAACAAACAACACAATAACTCCCCAGGTCATGAAACAACATCAGGGTATCACTTCTAAACCACCAATTACTCATAGTACAAGGAATATTAAGAACACGGTACGATTCATCACAATTGACTCACGGGCATGCTTGACCGCAACATATAGGCACTCGTCACCCCGCCTATACGTTGGACATGAATTACACATAGCAAATAAGACTCTATACCTAATCCCTCAAGCTAAGGTTACGCCAAACACTTATCTCGGCTCCAAAATGCAAGTCAAGCCTCGATCACAGTCTTTCCTCTCGAATCCAACTCCGAATCGATAATATCTAGACATAATGGATTTTATTAACATCGATAATTACTCAATAACCAATTCCAAGGCCTAATTATATATTTTCTACTATTCTTCCAAAAATACTAAAATTTCGACCCCGGGCCCGCATGCTCGAATCTCGAAACTTCTCGGAGGGATCACTCACCCATAGCATTAAACAGACAATACGCCAATTTCTCAAGAGCCCTAATTTTCTACCAGATTCTTGATTTTTCCATTAATTTAGATGGTAATCCCATTAAATATTCATGCATGAAACTAGTTTTAGGAAGGAATTAACTTACCTTATCAGTAGCTAGGTCGTGGTGTGCTCCTCCCAAGCTCACAAGTCTCTAATGGGGTTTTTGGTATGAAGGAAATGAAGGAAACCCGAGTTTTGCAGGAAATGAATGAAACCTGCGAGGCTGGGACCACAGGAGCGGTCCCGCACCTGCGGGTGGGTAACCGCACCTGCGGTCACACCAGCTACAGCTGCACCAGCAGTGTTTTTAGCTGGTTTTTGGCCTAATGCGGGGTCCGAGAGGCACCTGGGCCCACCCAAGCCCTCGTCCAAATATACCAACAAGTGCCAACTCATAATACGGACTCGCTCGAGCCTTCGGAGCACCCAAAACAACGCTAAATCTCAAAATCACACCCCAAAACCCCCTAAAACCATAACATAAGAAACTTCAAGTTCTTGATTTCTATAAACATGCGCCGGACTGACCTATACGACTCGGAATGACATCAAATTTTGCAGACAAGTCATAAATAACATAACAGGACCATTCCCGGTCCCGGAATTCCGTTTGGACCTCGATAGCATAAAATCACGTTCCAAACCAAATTTCAAATTCTATGAAATCCTCAAAACTTCATTAACTCTCAATTTCTCATTTTTTATCCGAAACATGTCAAATCAAGCCCGTTCCCTACCAAATTTCACAGATAACTCAAATAACACATATTGAACCTGTTCCGGGCTCCGGAACCATAACACGGGCCCGGTAATGCAGGTTTCACATCGAGGTTCATTTTTATAGCCTTTATTATTTTTCAAAAAATAATTTTCTTTAAAAATTTATTTCTCGGACTTGGGTCATCGGAATTCGATTTCGGGCATACTCCCAAGTCCCATATTTTCCTACGAACCCTCCGGGACCGTCAAATCACGGGTCCGGGTCCGTTATCAAAAATGTTGACCAAAGTCAACTTTTTTCAATTAATTCTCATAAATTCAACTCTTTATCAAGTTTCCACATAAAAGCTTCTTGGCTACACGCCCGGGCTGCGCACGCACATCGAGGTGAGATTAATGGAGGCTTTCGTGGCCTCAAAACACAATCATAATTAAATTTACATAAGATGACCTTTTGGGTCATCACAATATCCACATCTAAAACAAATGTTCGTCCTCGAACGGACATAGAAGGTACCTGAATCTGGGAAAAGGTGGGAATATCGGCTCCGCATATCTGACTCGGACTCCTAGGTAGCTGCCTCAACAGGCTGACCTCTCCACTGAACACGAACCGAAGGATAACTCTTCGATCTCAACTGACGAACCTGTCGAGCTAATATGGCTACTGGCTCCTCCCATACGATAAATCCTTGTCAAACTGGACACCGCTGAAATCAAGGACATGAGAGGGATTCGCAATATACCTCCAGAGCATAGACACATGAAACACCGGGTGCACGGTTGATAAACTCGGCGGCAAGGCAAGTTTGTAGGCAACATCTCCTACCTTATCCAAAATCTCAAATGGACCAATGTACCTAGGGCTCAACTTGCCGTTCTTCCTGAACCTCATCACGCCCTTCATAGGCGACACTCGAAGAAATACCCGGTCTCCTACCATAAAGGCCAAATCTCGAACTGTACGATCCGTATAACTCTTCTGCCTGGACTGAGCTGTACGAAGTCTATCCTGAATAATCTTCACCTTGTCCAAGGCATCCTGAACTAACTCGAAACCCAACAATCTAGCCTCTCCTGGCTCAAACCATCCGACTGGGGACCGACACCGTCTACCATACAACGCCTCGTACGGAGCCATCTGAATGCTCGACTGATAGTTGTTGTTGTAGGCAAACTCAGCTAAAGGAAAGAACTGGTCCCATGAACCACCAAAATCAATAACACAAGCCCGAAAACATATCTTCCATGATCTGGATAGTACGCTCGGACGGTCTATCCGTATGAGGATGAAATGTTGTGCTCAGCTCAATCTGTGTACCCAACTCTCACTGAAAAACTCTCCAGAAATGGGAGGTAAACTGAGTGCCTCTGTCTGATATAATAGATAAGGGCACACCATGCAATCGAACAATCTCTCTCGTATATATCCTTGCCAACTTCTCCGCTGAATATGAAACTGATACCAGAATGAAGTGCGCTGACTTGGTCAGCCTATCCACCACAACCCAAACCGCATCAAACATCCTCTGAGTCCGTGGGAGTCCAACTACAAAGTCCATGGTGATACGCTCCCACTTCTACTCAGGAAGCTGAATCTGCTGCATCAAATCGCCGGGTCTCTGGTGCTCGTACTTAACCTGTTGACAGTTCAAGCACCGAGCTACGTAATCTACAATATCCTTCTTCATCCTCCGCCACCAATAATGCTGCCGCAAGTTCTGGTACATCTTTGCGGCGCCCGGATGGATGGAATACCGGGAACTATGGGCCTCCTGTAGTATCAACACACGAATACCGTCAACATCAGGAACACAAATACGGCCTTGCATCCGCAGAACTCCCTCATCATCAACTGTAACCTGCTTGGCACCTCCGTACCAGACTATATCTCTAAGAACACATAAATAATGATCATCATACTGCCTGGCCCGAATACGGTTATACAATGAAGAACGAGACACAGTATGGGCCAACACACTGCCAGTCATAGAAACATCCAACCTCACAAATCGGTTGGCTAGAGCCTGAACATCCAACGCAAGAGGTCGCTCCCCGACTGATAAATAAGCTAGACTGCCCATACTGACTGACTTCCGGCTCAAAGCATCGGCCACTACATTGGCCTTCCCCGGATGATAAAGAATGGTGATATCATAATCCTTCAGCAACTCTAATCACCTTCTCTGTCTCATGTTCAACTCCTTTTGCCTGAATAGATACTGTAAACTCTTATGATCCGTAAACACCTCACATGGCACACCATACAAGTAATGCCTCCAAATCTTCAAGGCATGAACAATCGCTGCTAACTCCAATTCATGAACTGGATAATTCTTCTCATGGACCTTCAACTGATGAGAAGCATAGGCTATGACTTTTCCATCCTGCATCAACACTGCACCAAGCCCAACCCGCGAAGCATCACAATACACGGTATACGACCCTGAACCTGTGGGCAAAACTAACACTGGTGCCGTGGTCAAGGCTGTCTTGAGCTTCTGAAAGCTCGCCTCACACTCATCCGACCACCTGAACTGGGCACCCTTCTGGGTCAACCTGGTCATCGGGGCTGCGATAGATGAGAAGCCCTCCACAAATCAGCGATAATAACCCGCTAAGCCCAAGAAACTCTGAATCTCTGTAGCTGAAGTGGGCCTAGGCCAATCTCTGACTGCCGAAATCTTCTTAGGATCCACCTGGATACCTTCTGCCGACACAACATCGACCAAAAATGCCACCGAACTCAACCGAAACTCACACTTAGAAAATATAGCATACAACTGACTATCCCTCAGAGTTTGGAGGACGGCTCTAAGGTGTTGCTCGTGCTCCTCTTGGCTGCGAGAGTATATCAATATATCATCAATGAAGACAACAACGAACGAGTCCAAATAAGTCCTGAACACCCGGTTCATCAACTCCATAAAAGCAGCAGGGGCATTTGTCAACGCGAATGACATCACCAAAAACTCAGAATGCCCATAACGAGTGCGAAAGGTCGTCTTAGGTACATCAGACGCCCTAATCATCAGCTGATGGTAACCCGATCTCAAGTCTATCTTGGTAAACACTGTAGCACCCTGAAGCTGGTCAAATAGATCATCAATCCTCGGCAGAGGATACTTGTTCTTGATAGTAACCTTATTCAGCTGCCGCTAGTCAATACACATCCTCATTGAGCCATCTTTCTTCTTAACGAACAACACTGGAGCACCCCAAGGAGAAACACTAAGCCTAATGAAGCCTTTATCCAAGCAAGTCCTGCAATTGATCCTTCAATTCCTTCAACTCTGGCGGGGCCATACGATACGGCGGGATAGAAATAGGCTGAGTTCCCTGGGCCACCTCGATACAAAAGTCAATATCCCTGTCGGGTGGCATACCCGGCAGGTCAGCAGGGAAAACCTCTGGAAACTCACGAACCACAGGCACTGACTCCATAGAATGAACCTCAGCACTAGAATCACGAACATAGGACAAATAGGCCAAACAACCCTTCTCGACCATACTCCGAGCCTTCATATAAGAAATAACTCTGCCAGAAGAATGGCTAGGAGTCCCTCTCCACTCCAAACGAGGCACACCTGGCAAGGCCAAGGTCACTGTCTTGGCATGACAGTCCAGAATAGCATGATAGGGAGATAGCCAATCCATCCCCAATATGACGTCAAAGTCCACCATATCAAGAAGCAAAAGATCAACATGAGTCTCCATACCACCAATAACTACCAAGCAAGCACGGTAGACTCGATCTACCACAATAGAATCACTCACCGGGGTAGACACATATACAGGAGCACTCAGGGAATCACTGGACATGCTCAAATAAGGGGCAAAATATGAAGACACATAAGAGAAAGTAGAACCCATATCGAATAACACCGAAGCATCTCGGCTGCAAACTGATACCGTACATGTGATAACTGCGTCAGAGGCCTCAGCCTCAGGCCTGGCCGGAATAGCATAGAAACGGGGCGGAGCCCCTCAAACCTGCACATCTCTAGGTCTACCTGCTACGGGCTGACCCCTACCTCTCATGACCTGCCCTCCACCTCTATGAGTCTGACCTCCACCTCTAGCACCATGACCGCCCCTAGCTGGCTGAGGGGGCGAGGGTGCACCTGATGCGAGAACCATGGCACGGGAACCCCGATAATGAGAACCAGCAAAACCTCGGGGGAAAACCCTGGAAATATGCCCCATACCACCGAAAGTGTAGCAAGCCCTCGGCTGCTGAGAATACTGACCCTGGAACTGTCCCTGACGACCAGAATGACTACCCTGAAGACTCTGAATCGGCGGTGCACTGATGGAAGCTGATGATGCACTGCGGGATGCCTGGACTGCTGACTGATAAGGCCTAGGGGGATGACCTCTGCCAAAGGAATCTTTGTTTCCAGATGAGGCACCACTGAAACGGCTGAAATGATAAGGTCTCTTGTCAGACCCCTGACCACCACCCTGGAATAATACCATCTCAAAGCGTCTGGCCACATCGGCTGCAACCTGAAAGGAGATATCAGTACCCGTCTCCCTGGCCATCTGAAGTTTGATGGGCTGGGACAAACCCTCAGTAAATATGTGAAGCCTCTCCCGGTCAGTGGGAAGTATCATAAGTGCATGCCTGGCTAGAGTGATGAACCTGGTCTCGTACTGAGTGACAGACATAGATCCCTGCTGGAGGCGCTCAAAATGCCTCCGAAGATCCTCTCGATGAGTAATGGGAAGAAACTTCCCCAAGAATAACTCGGAGAACTGAGCCCAAGTCAAAGGTGCAGACCCATCTAGCCTGGTCAAGCAATAGTCTCTCCACCAAGTCTTGGCAGTGCCAGAAAGACGAGATGTAGCAAAGTCAACTCCATTGGACTCCACAACGCCCATGTTCCGAAGAACCTCATAAAAGCTGTCTAATGGGGTTTTTGGTATGAAGGAAATGAAGGAAACGAGAGTTTTTCACTTTAAAAACAGTCTGCTTACAGGGGTTTCCGCACCTGCGACCCTGGGACCGCACCTGCGAGGAAATGGCCGCACCTGCGGAAAATGGCCAGGGGAGCTGGGTTCGCACCTGCGGAAAATGGTCCGCACCTGCGGAAGATGCGCACCTGCGAGGCTGGGACCGCAGGAGCGGTCCCGCACCTGTGGCTGGGTAACCGCACCTGCGGTCACACCAGCTACAGCTGCGCCAGCAGTGTTTTACCTGGTTTTTGGCCTCGTGCGGGGTCCGGGAGGCACCTGGGCCCACCCGAGCCCCCGTCCAAATATACCAACAAGTCCCAAATCATAATACGGACTCGCTCGAGCCTTCGAACACCCAAAACAATGCTAAATCTCAAAATCACACCCCAAACCCCCCTAAAACCATAACTTGAGAAACTTCAAGTTCTTGATTTCTATAAATATGCGCTGGACCGACCTATATGACTCGGAATGATATCAAATTTTGCAGACAAGTCATAAATCACATAACGGAACCATTTCCGATCTCGGAATTCCGTTCGGGCGTAAAATCACGTTCCAAACCAAATTTCAAATTCTATGAAAATCCTCAAAACTTCATTAACTCTCAATTTCTCATTTTTGATCCGAAACATGTCAAATCAAGCCCGTTCCCTACCAAATTTCACAGATAACTCAAATAACACATATTGAACCTGTTTCGGGCTTCGGAACCATAACACGGGCTCGGTAACGCAGGTTTCACATCGAGGTTCATTTTCATAGCCTTTATTATTTTTCAGAAAACAATTTTCTTTAAAAATTCATTTCTCGAACTTGGGTCCTCGGAATTCGATTTCGGGCATACGCCCAAGTCCCATAATTTCCTACGAACCCTCCGGGACCATCAAATCACGGGTCCGGGTCCGTTTATCAAAAATGTTGACCAAAGTCAACTTTATTCAATTAATTCTCATAAATTCAACTCTTTATTAAGTTTCCACATAAAAGCTTCCCAGCTACGCGCCCGGGCTGCACATGCACATCGAGTTGAGATTAACGGAGGCTTTCGGGGCCTCGAAACACAGTCATAATTAAATTTACATAAGATGACCTTTTGGGTCATCACAAATATATACAGTGCGACGTGTGGGATTGAGGTTTGAATGTACGAGGATGCAGTTACGTTCGATGGGAAGGTCATGAGTTCTAGACAACATGGATGATTTTAGATGTTTAGAAGAATGTTGGCACAATCTGGTATCATCTTAGGGGGATGCGCATCTCAGTAGCCGCAATGTGTTTTGACTTGTCGATGGTTAACTAGTATTGCGATAATCGTCAGGTTGTTGGCTGATGATGTTCATATTTTGGGTACGTGGCGAGTAATATTCATGGGAGTGTGTCTCCTAAGTTGATTATTTATGATTGATGAGTTAATTATTTGAGTGTTGGAGTTAGGATCGGACATGGAGACTCTTGAATCTAGAAATTTGAAGACGAGGAGGATTCTCACAAGCGATTGTTCCTTGGTTGCGGACGGTGTAGGTATGTTAAGAGCTTGACAGTTGATGGTATGTGTTATGGATATGTTAATGTGGACCCATGGAAGGATATCTCTTGTTTAAGGAGCATGTGAATTGATTTAGACACCACTGGTAGGCCTAATGAGAATGTGTATTCTACATCTGGTTGGATTTATTTACTCAACACAACTATTATTAAGGGGTATGTCATCGGTTAGAGTTGATCTTAGTTGTATCTGATATGTTCCATGTGTTACTTTTCTATGCTATGATGGGTTGTGAGATTGTTGAGTATTTGTAGACATGTAATTTTTTACCCTCCCTGAAATTTTACACATTTTAGTGTTTAGATATTTATTTTAGGTTTAATATTGATATTTTAACTTTTAGTTCATTATCTGTGCTTTATTTTATCTTTAAAATAAAAAGTAAAAAAGTGTTTTTTTAATTATGCCTAGTTGGTATTCTATCTAGTTATTTTTAGTTTATCTTACTACTCATAAAATTGAAAAAATATAAAAATACTATTGATATTTTATTTTTCAAAAGAAAAGAATTGAAAACAAACAAAAAAGAAGAAAACAAAACGAAAACATCAAACAAAAAAAAGCAAGAAAAGAAAGGAAGGAAATGCGCAACTCCTTCTCGTTTTGGTATGAAATCACATGCACGTTTCATTTATTTACTATTTATAGAAAAGAGAATTTGATTTATAAAAAAATAAATTTCCACATCTTTTAAATGTGGACCTCCACCTTTCAGTCCATAACAAACCTCACATTCACCATATCACTCTCGCCACTTGCACACTACACTACACACGTTTTTGGGGCTTTTTACACACTCATATATTTCACTATTGTCACGACCCAATTTAACCCTCCGAAAGGTGTCATGACGGCACCTAAGCTTTACGACTAGGTAAGCCTATCATTAAGAAAATTTTTAAGAAAACATAACGATAAAAGATAAACAAAATATCTTAAATAAGAAGAATAGTGCCACTCGGCATATACAAAAAATAACTACCAAAACCCGGAATGTCGCTAAATCACAAGCTTCTATAATCTATGTAGCTCTATACAAAAGTCAAAAGATAAACAAAGAAATCTCTACGCGGGAGAAATAGAAATGGACTCCGAGGATCTACGGACACGAGCACAAATACCTTGAAGTCTCGTGAAATCAGCAAGCGCGCACTACATCTGAGGCTGATAACTCGTACATGGATCTGCACACGAAAAACATGTGCAGCAAAGGTTTCACGACCCGAAATTCCCACCATCGGGACTGTGATGGTGTCTAACGTTGAACCCGCTAGACAAGCCAACGTGTTTAATCATATTATTTAAAACCTTTACTATCAAATGATAACCGGTAAGAAATCAACTTTCCATAAATAGCAGCTTAAAATAAGAACAGAATAAGGGATTTCATAGCTAAATCCACAAATTTAACAAAATATTCAAACTAGCCAACCTGGATCTTTGGAGTCACAACTCACGGACCGTCTAAGAATAGTACGCAAAATAGTCTGAAAGAAATACTACATATGTTTCTGAAGTACAAGAATCAGAAATGAAATGAAATGAAGGGGACGCCAAGGCCTGCGGACGCCTACAGGTCTACCTCATTGTCTCCGGTGAACTAAAGGATACTCCCTCGATCAATGTCCACTGGGTCTGGTATCGTAATCTGCACAACATAAAGAAGTGCAGGTGTAGCATCAATACAACCGACCCCATGTACTGAGTAAGTGTCGAGCCTAACCTCAGCGAAGTAGTGACGAGGCTAGGACACGATAATTAATAAACACATGTGCAATTCAATAATATTTAACAGGAATAACGGCAGTAAAATAACCAGTTAAGTGTAAAATGGGGGAGAACATGCTGGGGACAAGGGGAAAACAATTACTGAATCACAGAACGAAGCAACAGTCTAAGTATCAAAAATAACACAGGAAGTAAACACATAGAACAAACAAGTACACGGCATCACCCTTCGTGCTTTATTCTCCTCCTCACCAAAACAAGCGCACGACATCACCCTTCGTGCTTTTACTCTCATCCTCACAATGCAATGAATAAATAAAACGGCACGGCATTATCCTTTTTGCTTTGCAATATTAAATCATGACACAACATCACCCTTCGTGCGTTACACTCTCATCCTCACCATGCAACAAATAAATACACGACATCACCCTTCGTGCTTTACACTCTTTCTCACAATGCAACAAATAAATACACGGCATCACCCTTCGTGCTTTACACTCTTTCTCACAATGCAACAAATAAATACACGGCATCACCCTTCGTGCTTTACACTCTTCCTCACCCAAACAATATCAAGAACAACAGTTTGTCAAGGAAAATCGATAACATGTATCATAATCACAACATCCCGGCAAGGGAACAACAATAGAAACAAATACCGTCCTGGCAAGGGACACAGCTATAACCAATCTCGCTCAAGTGTAAGACTTAACAAAATAATCCTCAACCGAAAAGTTAATCAAAAATGTTCACAACCAAGTATTTCCAACAATTGAATAACCTCCAAAATTAAATCTACTTCATAACACAGTACATAACGAAGAAAAGCACATATATCATAAAGACCGACTCATGGGCATGCTTGACAACAATGCATGGGTACTCGTCACCTCACCTATACATTGAACAAGGGATAAACACGTAGCACATATGACTCAAAACCTATTCTTTCAAGCTAAGGTTAGGCCAAACACTTACCTCGATGCCACGAACACAATTCATGCCTCAACTACTGCTTTACCTCTTGATTCCACCAGCTACTCGCTCGTATCTAGCCACAAGTTACTTAATTATATTAATAAATGCTAAATGAATCAATTCTAATGTATGGAAATGAGTTTTCTAATGTTTTCCCCAAAAAGTCTAAAATCGACCCCGGGACCGCTCGGATATATAAATGGTTTTGGAATTTGACCTCCATTTGAGGTCTAACTCCCCAAATTTCCATGTTCTTAGCTTTTTCTTAAAATTCCCATTTCCACCATGAAAACCCTAGATTCTAGGATGAAATCTTGTAAAAAGAAGTTAAGGATTAAAGAAAATGAGTTAAAAATCACTTACTAATGTTTTGGAGAAGAAAGAGTGTTTGGAAAATCGCAACTTATGTTTTAGGGTTTTGAAAAATAAAAAATATCTGAAAATACCGTTTAAATATACCCCCCTCAGGGCCCACTGCGGACCGCATAAAAGCGACCGCTGTCGCGAAGGCCTCCCCCACCGCGTACCGCGCAAAGGCGACCGCGACCGCGACCGCGAAGCCCCTCCCACCGCGGACCGCACAAAGGCTACCGCGGCCGCGAAGACTCTTCCACCGCGGACCGCGCAAAAGCGACCGCAGACCGCACTGGCGGGTTCAGAGACATGTACTCCTCTGAACCCCCCCCCCTCCCCCGGGACCTACCAGAAACTCACCCGAGCCCTCAGAACTTTAAACCAAAAGTGCACACAACCTTGAAAACATCCTACGGACTTATTCGTGTAGTCAAATCACCAAAATAACATCATAAACATCGAATTAAACCTCAAAATCAATGAAATACTTCAAAGCTTCTTAAACTTCAAATTTTGCATTTTTGATCCGAATCACGTCAAATGGATTCCGTTTCTTACCAAATTTCACAGACATAACAAATATATTATATTGGACCTGTACCGGGCTCCGAAACCATAATACGGGCCCGATACCACAGGTCTGACATAGAAATTTCATTTTCAAAACCTTTATATTTTTCGGAAAATAATTTTCTTTAAAAATTTATTTCTCGGACTTGGGACCTCGGAATTCGATTCCGGGCATACGCCCATGTCCTATATTTTCCTACGGGCCCTCCAGGACCGTCAAATCACGGGTCCGGGTCTATTTACCAAAAATGTTGACCAAAGTCAACTTTACTCAAATTTCAACACAAAATATCATTTTCATTAGTTGTTTCTCATAACGGCTTCCCGACTACACGCCCGGACTGTGCACACAAATCGAGGTGAGATAGAAGGAGGTTTTCATGACCTCGGAATACAGATTTAGCTAGAAATACACGGGATGACCTTTTGGGTCATCACAATCTCCACCTCTAAAACAAACGTTCGTCCTCGAACTGACATAGAAAGATATCTGAATCGGGGAAAAGATGGGGATATCGGCTCTGCATATCAGACTCGGACTCCCAAGTAGCTGCCTCAACAGGCTGCCCTCTTCATTGAACACGAACCGAAGGATAACTCTTCGATCTCAACTGACGAACCTGCCGGGCTAATATGACTACCGGCTCCTCCTCATAAGTCAGATCCTTGTCCAACTGGACACTGCTGAAGTCAAGTACATGGGAGGGATCGACAATATACTTCCGAAGCATAGATACATGAAACACCTGATGCACGGATGATAAACTCGGTGGTAAAGCAAGTCTATAGGCTACCTCTCCTACCTTTTCCAGAATCTCAAAGGGACCAATGTACCTAGAGCTCAACTTGCCCTTCTTCCCAAACCTCATCACGCCCTTCATAAGCGACACCCGAAGCAATACCCGGTCACCAACCATGAATGCCAAATCACGAACTCTACGGTCTGCATAACTCTTCTGCCTGGATTGAGCTGTGCGAAGTCTATCCTGAATGATCTTCACCTTGTCCAAGGCATTTTGAACTAACTCTGAACCCAACAATCTATCCTCTCCCGACTCAAACCACCCAACTGGCGACCGACACCGCCTACCATACAACGCCTCATAAAGAGCCATCTGAATGCTCGACTGGTAGCTTTACTTGTAGGCAAACTCAGCTAAAGGCAAAAACTGGTCCCATGAACCTCCAAAGTCAATGACACATGCTCGCAACATATCCTTTAAGATCTAAATAGTACGCTCGGACTGTCCGTCTGTCTGAGGATGAAACGTTGTGCTCAACTCAACTCACGTGCCCAACTCACACTGAAATACTCTCCAGAAATAGGAAGTAAACTGAGTACCTCGGTCGGAAATAATGGACACGGGCACCCCATGCAAGCGAACAATCTCCCTGATGCAGATCTTTGCCAACTTCTCCGAAGAGTACGAAACTGACACGGGAATTAAGTGTGCTGACTTGGTCAGCCTATCCACAGTGACCCACACTGCATCAAACATCCTCTGAGTCTGTGGGAGCCCAACTACGAAATCCATGGTAACACGCTCCCACTTCCACTCGGGAAGCTCAATTTGCTGCATCAAACAACCGGGTCTCTGGTGCTCGTACTTAACCTACTGTCAGTTCAAGCACCGGGATACATATGCCACAATGTCTTTCTTCATCCTCCACCACCAATAATGCTACCGCAAATCCTGGTACATCTTTGCGGCGCCTGGATGAATAGAATACCGGGAACTATGGGCCTCCTGCAATATCAACTCATGAATACCATCAACATCAGGACACAAATACGGCTATGCATCCTCAAGACTCCATCATCATCAATTGTAACCTGTTTGGCACCTCCGTGCCGTACTGTATCTCTAAGAACAAACAAATACGATCATCATACTGTCGGTCTCGAATACGATCAAACAATGAAGAACGAGCCACAGTATAAGCCAAAACACTGCCAGTCTCTGAAACATCCAATATCATGAATCGATTGGCCAAGGCCTGAACATCTAAAGCAAGCGGTCGCTCCCCGACCGGTATATAAGAAAGACTACCCATGCTGGCTGACTTCTGGCTCAAAGCATCGGCCACCACATTGGCCTTTCCCGGATGATAAAGAATGGTAATGTCATGATCTTTCAACAGCCCTAACCATCTTCTCTGCCTCATATTAAACTCTTTCTGCTTGAACAAATACTGCAAACTCTTATGGTCCGTGAACACCTCACAGGACACACCATACAGATAATGCCTCCAAATCTTCAACGCATGAACAATGGATGCTAACTCCAAATCGTGAACCGGATAGTTCTTCTTATGAATCTTCAACTGACGAGAATCATAGGCTATAACCTTTCCATCCTGCATCAACACTGCACCAAGTCCCACTCGTGAAGCATCACAATACACGGTATATGGCCTTGAACCTGTGGGAAAAACTAACACCGGTGCCGTGGTCAAGGATGTCTTGAGCTTCTGAAAGCTCGCCTCACACTCATCAGACCACCTGAACTGGGCACCCTTCTGAGTCAACCTGGTCATCGGGGTTGCGATAGACGAAAAGCTCTCCACAAACTGGCGATAATAACATGCTAAGACCAAGAAGCTCCAAATCTCTGTAGCTGAGGTGGGTCTAGGACAATCTCTGACTGATGAAATCTTCTTGGGATCCACCTGAATACCCTCTGCCGACACCACATTACCCAAAAATGCTACCGAACTCAACCAGAACTCACACTTGGAAAATTTGGCATACAACTAACTATCCTTCAGAGTCTGGAGGATGACTCGAGAGTGCTGCTCATGCTCCTCTTGGTTGCGATATTATATAAATATATCATCAATGAAAAAAATAACAAACGAGTCAAAATAAGGCCTGAACACTCGGTTCATCAATTCCGTAAAAGTAGTTGGGGCATTTGTCAACCCAAATGACATCACCAAGAACTCGTAATGCCCATACCGAGTGCGAAAAGCTGTATAAGGGACATCAGATTCCCTAATCCTCAGCTCATGGTAGCCAGATCTCAATTTAATCTTGGAAACCACCGTAGCATCCTGAAGCTGGTCAAATAAATCATCAATCCTCGGCAAAGGATACTTATTCTTGATAGTAACCTTGTTCAATTACCGGTATTCAATACACATCCTCATTGAGCCATCTTTCTTCTTAACAAACAACACTGGGGCACCCCAAGGGGAAACACTAGGCCTAATGAAGCCTTTATCAAGAAAGTCTTGTATCTGATCCTTCAACTCCTTCATCTATGGCAGGGCCATACGATATGGCGGGGTAGAAATGGGCCGAGTGTCCGGAGCCAAATCAATGCAAAAGTCAATATCCCTGTCGGGTGGCATACCCGGCAGGTCAGTAGGGAATACCTCTGGAAACTCATGAACAATGGGCACAGACTCCATAGAAGGAACCTCGGCACTAGAATCACGAACATAGGCCAAATAGGCCAAACAACCCTTCTCGACCATGCGTCGAGCCTTTATATATGAAATAACTCTACCGGAATAATGACTAGAAGTCCCTCTCCACTCCAATCGAGGTACTCCCGGTAACGCCAAGGTCACAGTCTTGGCGTGACAGTCTAGAATAGCATGGTAGGGAGAAAACAGATCCATCCCCAAGATGACATCGAAGTCAATCATATCAAGAAGTAAGAGATCTACATGAGTCTCCAGACCACCAATAACCACTAAGAATGAACGGCACACTCGATCCACCACAGTAGAATCACCCACTGGTGTAGATACATATACATGAGTACTCAGTGAATCACGGGGCATAATCAGATAAGAAGCAAAATATGAAGACACATAGGAGAATGTAGACCCCGGATCAATTAAAACCGAAGCATCTCTGCTGCAAACTGAAACCATACCTGTAATGACTGCATCATAGGCCTCAGCCTCAGGCCTGGCAGGAATAGCATAGCATCGGGGCGGAGCCCTACCAATCTGAACATCCTTGGGTCGACCTACAGGGCCATGACCTCTACCTCTTATAGCATGTCCTCCACCTCTAATTGTTTGGCCTCCACCTCTGGCACCTCGACCTCCACCCCTAGTTGGCTGAGGGGGTGGGGGTGCACCTGGTGCGGGAATCATACAACGGGAACCCGGATACTGAGAACTATCAGAAGCTCGGGGGAAATACCAAGCAATGTGCCCTGGAACACCACAAGAGTAACAAGGCCTCTGCTGCTGAGACTGCTGGCCCTGAAACTATCCCTGACGACCAGAATAACCACCTTGGAAGATCTGAAGTAGTGGTGCACTGATAGGAACTGGTGGTGCACTGATAGAAGCTGGTGGTGCACTGCGAGATACCTGAAGTGCCGACTGGTATGGTCTAGGAGGATTACCTCTGCCAAAACGATCCCTGCCTCCAGATGAGGCACCACTGAATCAGCCGAAATGATGAGGTCTCTTGTCAGACCCCTGACCACTGCCATGTGACAAGACCATCTCAATGCGCCTGGCCATATTGGCCGCTCCTAGAATGAAATATCAGTACCTGGCTCTCTTTCCATCTGGAGTCTAATAGGCTAAGTTAGCCCCTCAATAAACCTCCTCATTCTCTCTCGATCTGTGGGGAGTATCATGATAGCATGTCGAGCCAAAGTGATGAACCTGGTCTCATACTGTGTAACAGTCATAGATCCCTGCTAGAGAAGCTCAAACTGCCTCTGAAGATCCTCCCTCTGAGTAACTGGTAGAAACTTCTCCAAGAACAACTCGGAGAACTGAGCCCAAGACAACCGCGAAGATCCAACTGGCCTAGTCAAGCAAAAATCCCTCCACCAAGTCTTGGCGGTACCAAAAAGTAAGAATGTAGCAAAATTGACCCCATTGGTCTCCACGATCCCCATGTTCTGAAGAACCTCATAGCAACTGTCTAAGAAATCCTGGGGATCCTCTGATGGTGCACCAGTAAATGTAGTGGGAAATAACTTGGTGAACCGATCCAATCTCCACAAGGCATCGACAAACATAACTGCTCCCTCAACTGTCTGTGCCACAATACCCGGCTGAGTTGCTCCAGTTGTCTGAGGTGCTGGAGTCTGCAACTGAAAAGCTAGCTGCTCTGGTGTGCGGGTAGCAGGAGTCTGGGCCCATCCCCCATCCTGAGAGACGGCTGGTGCAGTAGGAAGTAGACCGTCATGAGCCACGCTCTCAATAAGGCCCACTAAGCGGACCAGAGCGTCCTGGAGTACCGGGGTGGCAATGAACCCCTCTGGGACCTGAGCTGGTCCAACCGGAACCGTCTGAGCAGGAACCTCACCGGCAAAGTCTACCTGTGGGTCCTCTACTGGGGCTGCTGCTCTGCGCTGAGACCTGCCCCTACCTCGGCCTCTAGCACGACCCCTCGTAGGAGCTGCAACTGGAGGATCGGGCTGCTGATCGATAGATGAGGAAGCACGCGTTCTCGCCATCTGCGTGAGAGTAGAATAGAAACCCAGTTAGCATTTAGAACTCAAATCACACGACAGAGAAGAAAAAGATGTGAAGTTATTCCTAACTTGCAGCCTCTTGGGGATAAGTACATACGTCTCCGTACCGATCCCTCAAACTCTACCAAGTTTGTCCGTGACTTGTGAGACCTAGGAAACCTAGATCTCTGATACCAACTTGTCACGACCCGAAATTCCCACCATCGAGACCATGATGGCGTCTAACGTTGAACCCACTAGACAAGCCAACGTGTTTAATCATATTATTTAAAAACCTTTACTATCAAATGATAACCGGTAAGAAATCAACTTTTCATAAACAGCATCTTAAAATAAGAACAGAATAAGGGATTTCATAGCTAAATCCACAAATTTAACAAAATATTCAAATTAGCCAACCCGGATCTTTGGAGTCACAACTCACGGACCGTCTAAGAATAGTGCAAAAAATAGTCTGAAAGAAATACTACATATGTTTCTGAAGTACAAGAACCATAAATGAAATGAAATAAGGAAGAGGACGCCAAGGCCTGCGGACGCCTATAGGTCTACCTCAGTGTCTCCGGCGGACTGAAGGATACTCCCTCGATCAATGTCCACTGGGTCATGTACCGTAATCTGCACAACATAAAGAAGTGCAGGTGTAGCATCAGACCATCAGTACAACCGACCCCATGTACTGAGTAAGTGCTGAGCCTAACCTCGGCGAAGTAGTGACGAGGCTAGTACACGACAATTAATAAACACATATGCAATTCAATAAAATATAACAGGAATAACGACAGGAAAATAACTAGTTAAGTGTAAAACGGGGGAGAACATGCTGGGGACAATGGGAAAACAATTACTGAATCACAGAACGAAGCAACAGTCTAAGTATCAAAAATAACACAGGAAGTAAACACATAGAACAAACAATTACACGTCATCACCCTTCGTGCTTTACTCTCATCCTCACCAAAACAAGTGCACCGCATCACCCTTCGTGCTTTAACTCTCATCCTCACCAAAACAAGTAAATAAATAAATACACGGCATCACACTTCGTGCTTTTACTCTCATCCTCACAATGCAATGAATAAATAAAACGACACATCATTATCCTTCGTGCTTTGCAATATTAAATCATGACACGACATCACCCTTCGTTCTTTACACTCTCATCTTCACCATGCAACAAATAAATACACGGCATCACCCTTCGTGCTTTACACTCTTCCTCACAATGCAACAAATAAATACACGGCATCACCCTTCGTGCTTTACACTCTTCCTCACAATGCAACAAATAAATACACGGCATCACCCTTCAATCTTTACACTCTTCCTCACCCAAACAATATCAAGAACAACAGTTTGGCAAGGAAAATCGATAATATGTGTCATAATCACAACAACCCGGCAAGGGAACAACAATAGAAACAAATACCGTCCCGACAAGGGACACAGCTATAACCAATCTCGCTCAAGTGTAAAACTTAAAAAAATAATCCTCAACCGAACAGTTAATCAACAATGCTCACAACCGAGTATTTCCAGCAATTGAATAACCTCCAAAATGAAATCTACTTCATAACGCAATACATAACGAAGAAAAGCACATATATCATAAAGACTGACTCACGGGCATGCTTGACAACAATGCATAGGTACTCGTCACCTCACCTATACATTGAACATGGGATAAACACGTAGCACATATAACTCAACACCTATTCCCTCAAGCTAAGGATAGGCCAAACACTTACCTCGATGTCACGAACACAATTCAAGCCTTAACTACCGCTTTACCTCTTGATTCCACCACCAACTCGCTCGTATCTAGCCGCAAGTTATTTAATTATATCAATAAATGCTAAATGAATCAATTCTAATGCATGGAAATTAGTTTTCTAAAGTATTCCCCAAAAAGTCAAAAATCGACCCCGGGCCCGCTCGGTCCAAACTCAAAATTCGGACCAAAACTCGATTACCCATTCACCTCCGAGCCCGTATATATAAATGGTTTTGGAATATGACCTCCATTTGAGGTCTAACTCCCCAAATTTCCATGTTCTTAGGTTTTTCTCAAAATTCCCAATTCCATCATGAAAACCCTAGATTCTAGGATGAAATCTTGTAAAAAGAAGTTAAGGATTAAAGAAAATGAGTTAGAAATTACTTACTGATGTTTTGGAGAAGAACAAGTGTTTGGAAAATTGCCTCTTATGTTTTTAGGGTTTTGAAAAATAAAAATAACTGAAAATTCTATTTAAATATACCCCCCTCAGGGCCCACTACGGACCGCATAAAAGCGACAGTTGTTGCGAAGGCCTCCCCCACCGCGGACCGCACAAAGGCGACCGCGACCGCGAAACCCCTCCCACCGCGGACCGCACAAAGGAGACCGCAACCGCGAAGACTATTCCACCACTGACCGCGCAAAGGCGACCGCGGACCGCACTGGCGGGTTCAGAGACCTGTACTCCTCTGAACGTGCAACAACCCTGTTCTAAGCATAACCCCCCCCCCCCCCCCCCCCCCCCCCGAGACCTACCCGAAACTAACCATAGCCCTCGGAACTTCAAACCAAAAGTGCACACAACCTCGAAAACATTCTACGGACTTATTCGTGTAATCAAATCACCAAAATAACATCATAAACATCGAATTAAACCTCAAAATCAAAGAAATACTTCAAAACTTCTTAAACTACAAATTTTGTATTTTTTATCCGAATCACGTCAAATGGATTCTGTTTCTTACCAAATTTCACAGACATAACAAATATATTATATTGGACCTGTACCGGGCTCCGGAACCATAATACGGGCCCGATAGCACAGGTCTGACATAGAAATTTCATTTTCAAAACCTTTATATTTTTCGAAAAATAATTTTCTTTAAAAATTTATTTCTCGGACTTGGGACCTCGGAATTCGATTCCGGGAATACGCCCATGTCCTATATTTTCCTACGGACCCTCC
This sequence comes from Nicotiana undulata, assembly GCA_005239495.1. Lineage (NCBI taxonomy): Eukaryota > Viridiplantae > Streptophyta > Magnoliopsida > Solanales > Solanaceae > Nicotiana > Nicotiana undulata. The sequence continues at coordinate 33,690 of ML250069.1, read as the reverse complement.
AGGACCGTCAAATTCAAGGGTCCGGGTCCNACCTATACATTGAACATGGGATAAACACGTAGCACATATAACTCAACACCTATTCCCTCAAGCTAAGGATAGGCCAAACACTTACCTCGATGTCACGAACACAATTCAAGCCTTAACTACCGCTTTACCTCTTGATTCCACCACCAACTCGCTCGTATCTAGCCGCAAGTTATTTAATTATATCAATAAATGCTAAATGAATCAATTCTAATGCATGGAAATTAGTTTTCTAAAGTATTCCCCAAAAAGTCAAAAATCGACCCCGGGCCCGCTCGGTCCAAACTCAAAATTCGGACCAAAACTCGATTACCCATTCACCTCCGAGCCCGTATATATAAATGGTTTTGGAATATGACCTCCATTTGAGGTCTAACTCCCCAAATTTCCATGTTCTTAGGTTTTTCTCAAAATTCCCAATTCCATCATGAAAACCCTAGATTCTAGGATGAAATCTTGTAAAAAGAAGTTAAGGATTAAAGAAAATGAGTTAGAAATTACTTACTGATGTTTTGGAGAAGAACAAGTGTTTGGAAAATTGCCTCTTATGTTTTTAGGGTTTTGAAAAATAAAAATAACTGAAAATTCTATTTAAATATACCCCCCTCAGGGCCCACTACGGACCGCATAAAAGCGACAGTTGTTGCGAAGGCCTCCCCCACCGCGGACCGCACAAAGGCGACCGCGACCGCGAAACCCCTCCCACCGCGGACCGCACAAAGGAGACCGCAACCGCGAAGACTATTCCACCACTGACCGCGCAAAGGCGACCGCGGACCGCACTGGCGGGTTCAGAGACCTGTACTCCTCTGAACGTGCAACAACCCTGTTCTAAGCATAACCCCCCCCCCCCCCCCCGAGACCTACCCGAAACTAACCATAGCCCTCGGAACTTCAAACCAAAAGTGCACACAACCTCGAAAACATTCTACGGACTTATTCGTGTAATCAAATCACCAAAATAACATCATAAACATCGAATTAAACCTCAAAATCAAAGAAATACTTCAAAACTTCTTAAACTACAAATTTTGTATTTTTTATCCGAATCACGTCAAATGGATTCTGTTTCTTACCAAATTTCACAGACATAACAAATATATTATATTGGACCTGTACCGGGCTCCGGAACCATAATACGGGCCCGATAGCACAGGTCTGACATAGAAATTTCATTTTCAAAACCTTTATATTTTTCGAAAAATAATTTTCTTTAAAAATTTATTTCTCGGACTTGGGACCTCGGAATTCGATTCCGGGAATACGCCCATGTCCTATATTTTCCTACGGACCCTCCAGGACCGTCAAATTCAAGGGTCCGGGTCCATTTACCAAAAATGTTGACCAAAGTCAACTTTACTCAAATTTCAACACAAAATATCATTTTCATTAGTTGTTTCTCATAACGGCTTCCCGACTACACGCCCGGACTATGCACGCAAATCGAGGTGAGATAGAAGGAGGTTTTCATGACCTCGGAATACAGATTTAGCTAGAAATACACGGGATGACCTTTTGGGTCATCACAAAAGGGCATGAGTACACCACAATGGTACCCAGTAAGTTTCAAGTCTAACATCGGTCGAGTAGTGACGAGGTCAGGTCAGGGTCCTACCGTAGTAAACATAATGAATTAAGCAGTAAAAGATATAAATAAATTTTACGGTAAAATAGTTAAAGAAATTTACAAAATTTAACAGTCAAGGGAGCCCTCGACTTAAATAAGGTAAACAGAACAGGGAATCTCCCCGGATACTGTCCCGTAGTTTTGAAATGCTTATGCAGTACAGGGGGATCTCCCGGAATACGTTCGTAGTCACAAAATAAATATGCAGTACTGGGGAATCTTCTGGAATACGTCTGTAGTCCCAAAATAAATATGCAGTGCAGTGGGATCTCCCGGAATATGTCTGTAGTCCCAAAATAAATATGTAGTACAGGGGGATCTCCCGGAATACGTCTGTAGTCCCAAAGTAAATATGCAGCTCAAGATGACATTACAGTACATCGTCGAATTATAAAGTTTAGACTAAACACAATCAAGGAAAATAGGAATCTACATAAACATTCTGCACAGAATCTCAAATGGACAGTTAAAACACGTAGGCATGCTTTCCTAATCTAAACTAAGCAATTAAACATAGTAGTGCAGTTCAATAAAGGAAAACAATTTATGACTTAGAAGAAAAATGGGATTTTTACAACAATAGCCTGTGTTCGTACTCTTCAACTTACGTACGTGACTCTCACACATCAAATAATACCAAATATCCTAAGGGAAAGTTTCCCCACACAAGGTTAGGCAAGCCACTTACCTCGAACCGCTCAAATCAACCCGAAATCACGCTCTTGCCCGAGTTTCCAACTCCGAATGACCCGAATCTATTCAAATTAATTGCATAATGTAAATATAACTACAAGTAACTAATTTAGCTAATGAATTCGAAGTTAAGGCAAGGAATTAGGAAAAATGCCCAAAAAGCCTCCTCGGGACCACGTCTCGAAATCAGGGAAAAATCACAAATTACAAATACCCATTCACTCAAGAGTCTAACCATACCAAATTTACTCAAATCTGATACCAAAATCTCGATCAAAATCCCAAAATTCGGCCTAAGAACTTTTCTCAAATGTTCCCCAATTTTCACCCCAAATCCGTAATAAATGACAAAATTAAGCATAGATTAGTGGGAATTAATCATAAAGGAGTTAGGAATCCTTACCCAAAAACTCCTTTCGAAAATCTCCCCAAAATTTGCCTTCTACCGAGCTCTCAATCAACTTTTGAGTTATGAACAAAAAGCCCTCAAGTTTGAACTTGAAATCTGCCCAGTTATTTCCTTAATCGCAATCGCGGAAACACCCTTGCGATCACGAAGAGTAATTTCGCTGCCTCATGATTTTACCCTACACGAACGCGTCACTCCTCACGCGAACGTGATGCATTGGCTTCACTGACTCACGCAATCGCTATTGACCTCACGCGATCACGAAGGGTAACACACATATCCTCTTTGCCGCCTTATTTCCTTCTTCATGAACGGGGCCTGAACCACGCGTTCGTGATGCATAACCTGACTAACCTACGCGATTGCGTCCCATTCTTTGCGAGCGCGAAGAGGTAACCCATTTTTCCTCCCTATTTCTCTACGCGATCGCCAACCTCCTCATGCGATCGCGATGAAGGACACCAGGTGGAGAACACCAGCAAAACCAGCCAACTTCTTAAGTTAAAAAATGACCCGTTGAGCATCTGAAACACACCCGAGGCCCCCGGGACCTCAACCAAACATACCAACCAATCCTATAACACCATAAGAACTAAGTCTAGCCTTCAAGACACATCGATTAACATAAAAAATATGAACTAAGCACGAATTCAAGCCTAAGGGTGTTCTTAGAATTTCCCAAATTCTAAATAAGAACCTAAAACACATCAAACCTAGTCTGAATGACTTCAAATTTCACACACAGGTTAAAACTGACACTACGAGCCTACAGCCATTTCCGGAATTCCATTCCGGGCTCGATATAAAAATTTCCACTACCGGCCGAAATCGCCAAAATTCTAACTTTCGCCAATTCAAGTCTAAATCTACTACAGACCTCCAAACCACATTCCGGACGCGCTACTAAACCCAAAATCACTCAACGGAGCTAACGGAAGTGATAAAATTCCATTCTGGGACCGTCTTCACATAGTTCTGACTACAGTCCAAAATTATAAGACTTATAAAGACATACCTGAAGCTGTGAAGACATGAGGGTAAGGGCTGCGCATATCCTGCGCGGTATCCCAAGTCACCTTCTCGACCGGCTGACCCCTCCACTAGACCTTCACTGAGGTAATATTCTTTGACCTGAGATTTCTGACCCGCCTGTCCAAAATGGCTACTGGCTCCTCAACATAAGATAGATCCTTGTTCAACTGAGCTGAAATCCAATACATGAGTCGAATCACCGTGATACTTCCAGAGCATAGAAAAGTGAAATACCAGATGAACTCCTGCTAGGCTGGGAGGTAAGTCAAGCTCATAAGAAACCTCCCCAGCACGCCGCAATATCTGAAAAGGACCAATGAACCTCGGGCTCAACTTGCCCTTCTTGCCGAATCTCATGACACCCTTCATTGGCGATATCCGGAGCAAGACCCGCTCTTCAACCATAAATGCCAAATCACAAACCTTCCTATGCGCAGAACTCTTCTGCCTGGACTGGGCCGTTCTAAGTCTATCCTGAATCATCTTCACCTTATCCAGGGCATCCTGGACCAAATATGTACCCAACAATAGGGCCTCGCCCGGCTCAAACCATCCCACTGGGGACCGGCACCACCTACCATACAAAGCCTCATACGGTGCTATCTGAATGCTGGACTAGTAATTGTTGTTTTAGGCAAAATCTGCAAGTGGCAAGTATTTGTCCCATGACCCTCTAAACTCTATCACACAAGAACGAAGCATATCATCAAGAATCTGAATTGTGCGCTCGTACTGCCCATCCGTCTGAGGGTGAAAGGCCGTGCTCAGCTCTACCCGTGTACCCAACTCCTACTATACGACTCTCAAGAATCGTGATGTGAACTATGTACCTCTACCTGAAATGATTGATACTGGAATAACGTGAAGGAGGACGATCTCTCTAATATAAATCTCAGCCTATCTCTCAGAAGAATAAGTGGTCAACACTGAAATAAAATGGCCTAACTTGGTCAGCTGATCCATGATCACCCAAATAGCATCGAACTTTCTCAAAGTCTGTGGAAGTCATACTACAAAGTCCATGGTGATCTGCTCCCACTTCCACTCTAGGATCTCTAACCTCTGAAGTAATCTAGCCGGTCTCTAATGCTTATATTTAACCTGCTGACAATTGAAACACTTGGCCACAAACCCAACTATGGCCTTCTTCATCCTCCTCCACTAATAGTGCTGCCTCAAATCCTGGTACATCTTCGCGGCACCCGGATGAATGGAGTACCGCGAGCTGTGGGCCTCCTCAAAGATAAACTCCTGAAGCCCATCTACATTGGGCACACAGATCCGGTCCTACATCCTCATCATGCCATCATCACCAATAGTCACATCTCTTACATCACCTCACCGAACCCTCTCCTAAAGAACTAGCAGGCGGGGATCATCATATTGGCGCTCCCGTATATGGTCATAAAGAGAAGACCGAGCAACCACACAAACTAATACTAGGCTAGGCTCTAAAATATCCAATCTCACTAACTGGCTGGCTAAGGCCTGAACATCCAAGGCTAAGGGCCTCTCAGCTGCCGAAAGATATACCAAACTCCCTAAACTCTCCGCTCGGCAACTCAAGGCGTTGGCCACTACATTGGCCTTCCCCGGGTGGTACAATATAGTGATATCATAGTCTTTAAGTAGATCCAACCACCTCCGATGATGCAAATTAAGGTTCTTTTGCTTGAACAAGTGATGCAAACTCCGGTGATCAGTGTAGATCTCACAAGGAACACCGTACAAATAATGACGCCAGATCTTCAAGGCGTGAACAATAGCTGCTAACTCGAGATCATAGACAAAATAATTCTTCTTATGCACCTTCAACTGTCTAGATGCATAGGCAATCACCCTATTGTCCTGCATCAATACCAATCGAAGGACAATCCTCGAGTCATCACAATAGACAATGTAGGACCCTGAACCTGTAGGAAATACTAATACTGAGGCTGTAGTCAAAGTTGTCTTGAGCTTCTGAAAGCTCTCCTCAAACTCCTCAGTTAACTTGAACGGAGCATCCTTCTAGGTCATCCTGGTCATAGGTACTGCAATAGATGAAAACCCATCAACAAATCAATGATAGTACCTCGCCAAAGCAAGGAAACTGCGGATCTCCGTAGGTGATGACGGTCTAGGATAACTCTGCACTTCCTCCACCTTCTTCGAATCTACCTTGATCCTATCACAGGACACTACGTGGCCCAAGAATGCCACTGAATCAATCCAGAATTCACACTTCAAAAATTTTGCATACAATCTCTTCTCCCTCAAAGTCAGAATCACAATCCTCAGGTGCTGCTCATGATCTTCCCTAGATCGGGAATATACCAGGATGTCGTCAATAAACACAATGATAAAGGAATCAAGATAAGGTCGAAACACACTGTGCATCAAGTGCATAAAGGTTGCTGGGGAATTGGTTAGCCCAAATGACATGACAAGAAACTCATAATGACCATATCTGGTCCTGAAAGTAGTCTTAAGGATATCCGGCTCCCGAATCTTCAGCTGATGATAGCCAGAACGCAAGTCAATCTTGGAAAACACCCTGGCACCCTATAACTGATCAAATAAATCATCAATGCGAGGCAAAGAATACATGTTCTTTACTGTAACCTTGTTCAACTTCCGATAGTCAATACACATACGCACAGAACCATACTTTTTCTTCACAAACAAGACCAGAGAACCCCAAGGTTATACACTAGGCCTGATGAAACCCTTATCAAGCAACTCCTGCAACTACTCCTTCAACTCAGGAGAAGCCATAGGGTAAGGAGGAATAGATATGGGCTGAGTGCCCGACAACAAATCAATGCCAAAATCAATATCTCTATCGGGCGGCATGCCCAGAAGTTCAGATGGAAATACATCAAGGAAGTCCCTCCCTACTGGAACTGACTCAACTATAGGGGTATCAACACTAACATCTCTCACATAGGCCAAATATGCATCACACCCTTTTTTAAACATTCGCTGAGCTTTAAGAAACGAAATGACCCCACGGGGAGTATACTCTAAGGTACCTATCCACTCTAATCACGATAAGCCTGGCATAGCCAACATCACAGTCTTAGCTTGACAATCAAGAATAACATAATGGGGCGACAACCAGTACATGCCCAAGATGACATCAAAATCTACCATACTGAGTAATAACAAATCGGCTCTGGCCTCAAAACCACTAGAGCGATCAAACACGATTGATATACGCGGTCCACAACAAGAGAATCTCCCATAGGAGTAGATACATAAATAAGGGAACTCAAAGAATCTCGAGATATCCCCAAATGCAGAGCAAAATAAGAAGATACATGCGAATACATAGAGCCTGGGTCGAATAATACTGATGCATCCCTATGACAGACATGGACGATACCTATGATGACAGAATTTGAAACGACGACCTCTGAACGGGATGGAAGGGCATAGAACATGGCCTGTCCTCCCCCTCTAGGGCGACCTCGACCTCCACCTCAAGTTGATTGAGAAGGTGGAGCGGCAGCTGAGGCTGGAAGAATGGCCGGAGGACCCGATGGAGCACGTGGAGGCTGATAAGTCTGTGGAGGTGCACCCCTCGTGGCTCTAGGGCAATATCTAACCATGTGACGAGTGCCACCACACTCAAAACAACCCCTCAGAGGATGCGGTGGATGACACTGACTCGGACTTGTCATGCTGGACTGGTCGGTAATAGCACCTCGAGCAGGAGGCATTCTGGCGGTGCATAATAAGGCTTCTGAGGTCTAAGAAGATCTGGAACACCACTGGCTGCTGGAAGAGCTGAATGGAGCTAGTCCGTTGAAAGTAGGTGGGTGGTACTTCTTGTACCTCTCAAGTCTGAGCTGCTCTGCCTCAGAAGCAGCTACCCTGGTCACATGCTGAGCCACTGGGGGCATATGAATAAACTCCGGGGTCTGATCAACCTGGACCCTCTGCTCAGGAGTACGGGTTGCGTAGTCTGTGCCCCTCCCCCAGCCTGAGATGTAGCGGGAGCTATCGTAAGTAGTCTAGCCTAAGCTAAAGTGTTGAACATGCTCATGAATTGAGCTAAAGTCTCCTGGAGGGCAGGAGTAGCAATAGTAATCCCCGGTGCCGGCCCTCCAGCTGGAGCTGTTGGGGGCTCTTCTGTCGCAGCTCTCGCAGGTGCTCGGGTTGCACCGCGTGGTCGTCTTCTACCCTGAACCCGGCCTCTAGCGGCTCTCGAATGGGGCTCGAGTGCCTGATTGTCGGTCCTCCCAATACGGGTCCTCACCATTTGTGAGAAAGAATAGAATAGTATTTTAGAATATTTTTTTATGTCAATAACTCGCACGACAAAGAAATCAAAGAAGTATGATTGTTCTTAACTGTTACATAGCCTCCCGAAGATAAGTACGGACGTCTCCGCACCGATCCGCGAGACTCTAATAAATCGACTTTTGACTCGCGACTCCTATAAACCTAGTACTCTGATACCAACTTGTCACGACCCAATTTAACCCTCCGAAAGGTGTCGTAATGGCACCTAGTCTTTACGAATAGGTAAGCCTATCATTACTGAAAATTTAAAGAAAACATAACAATAAAAGATAAAAAACATATTTTAAATAACAAGGATAGTGCCACTCGGCATATACAAAAATATCTCCCAAAACCCGGAATGTCGCTAAATCACAAGCTTCTATAATCTATGTAGCTCTATACAAAGTCTGAAGATAAATAGAGAAATCTCTACGCGGGAGAAATAAAAGGGGATTCCGAGGATCTGCGGACGCGAGAAGAAATACCTTGAAGTCTCCTGAAATCAGCAAGCGCACACTACATCCAAGGCTGATAGCTCGTACCTGGATCTGCACACGAAAAACATGTGCATGAAAGGGTATGAGTACACCACAATGGTACCTAGTAAATGCCAAGCCTAACCTCGGTCGAGTAGTGACGAGGTCAGGCCCTACCGGAGTAAACACAATGAATTAAGCAGTAAAAGATAAAAATAAGTTTTGCGGTAAAATAGTTAAAGAAATTTACAAATTTAACAGTCAAGGGAGCCCTCGGCTCAGACAAGGTAAACACAACAGGGATTCTCCCGGGATACCGTCCCGTAGTTCCTAAATGCTTATGTAGTACAGAGGGATCTCCCGGAATACGTCCGTAGTCCCAAAATAAATATGCAGTGCTGGGGGATCTCCCAAAATACGTCCGTAATTCCAAAATAAATATGCAGCACAGGGGGATCTACCGGAATACGTCCATAGTCCCAAATTAAATATGCAGTACATGGGGATCTCCCCGAATACGTCCTTAGTCCCAAAATAAATATGCAGTACAGGGGGATATCCCGTAATATGACTGTAGTCCCAAAGTAAATATGCAGCTCAAGATGACATGACAGTACAACGTCGAATTATACAGTTTAGACTAAACACAATCAAGGAAAATAGGAATCTACCTAAACATGTTGCAAAGAATCTCAAATGGACAGTTAAAACTAGTATGCATGCGTTCCTAATCTAAACTACGAACCTACAACCACTTCCAGAATTCCATTCCGGGCTCGATATCAAATTTTCCACTACCGGCCGAAATCGCCAAAATTCCAACGTTCGCCAATTTAAGTCTAAATCTATTACAGACCTCCAAACAACATTCCGGATGCGCTCCTAAGTCCAAAATTACACAACGGAGCTAACAAAAGTGACAAAATTCCATTCTGGAACATCTTCACATAGTTCCGACTACGGTCCAAAATTTTAAGACTTAGGCTTACATTTAGGGACTAAGTGTCCCAAAACACGCTGAAACTCAAAACCAATTATCCCGGCAAGTCACAATAGCAGAAATAAATATGGGAAAAGCAGTTATTAGGGGATTAGGACTCTAACTCTCAAAAAGAACGGCCGGGTCATTACAACTATTAAAAAGGATAGGGGAACGACAATAGAGATATAAAAAAAATAGAGTAGGGAGGCGAACAAAAATTCGGAAAGGATTGGGGTAAAAACATTTTCGATGAATTATTTTACGGTTTCTTCCTCTTGAATATTTAGTGATTCAGATCTAAATATTAAAAAAAAACTACATTAATTCCTTCCTCCCCAAAGTTGATTTTGAGTAGCAAGTGATGCAAAAATAAGTTTAGTCAGAGTTTGGTATATGTTTGTGAAGACAGATTTTTTGGCCATATTTTGAATCTTTATTTCTCCATTTGAGGTTTTCTTTTAATATTCCTAGTTAGCAGAAACTATTTCCATAACATTCAAATTCATTCCTAGATTCAGAGAATTTCGCACTAGGTTTTTTAGATCGAGTTGCGGGTTTCCTTTTGAGGTTTACATTTTGTCGTAGTGTCAGGTTGAGGTCCCTGATTTAAATCGAGTTCCATTTTCGCTGCTCTATACTTGTTTCAGAATTATGTGCACTTGAATTGTTGTCTCTCAATTAAATGTCCATTCTCTTACTATCTTCATTTAGTTACGTTTTGGCTTGAATGTGTTTTGATAAAATTAGTCAATGAAGTAATTTGGTGCAAGTCTTTATTTGTTTAGATTTTAATTTGTTAGTTATGTTATCTTGGCACTCATTTGAGTTAAGTAGAAAACGTTTCGTTCTTTAGTTTATTTTGTATCTTGTTCGAGTTGGTTCATCATGAATCTATTTTTTCATACTCGTCTACTTGAATGATAAATCTTAGTAAGATAAATGAACGATAATGTTACGAAATTTTTTTACCTGGCGGGCCATATAATTGGGTTGTGGGGTTCTCGATTTAGTGGGGGGGTTTTTAAGAAAAAAATAAAGAAAATGAATAAATGAAAAAACTGATTTGGGATGCTTAAGACAGAGTGTACGATAACTAAAAAATAAAATAATTTTGGCTTAGGATGATTCTGCTATTTCTTTCTTTATGTTTGTTAATTTAACCGCTAGTAGCATGCTTAGGCCAATGATTCAATTAAGCAAACTTTAGGCCTTTTCTTTTCTTTTCTTTTATTCGAGGTGAAAGGTCGTTCCCTTTAGCTTATATTCAGGGGTGACCCTTAGACTTTGTAAATATTATTTTATTCAGGGGAATGCCCTGAAGCACATGTAATTGGAGATTAAAGATGGGAGCTCTTTGAGGAAGCATTAGTGTAGGCCAGTGTATGTGTTCTTAGAACCTTTTTATTTTCCTTTTCTTTTCTTTAGTTTTTGTTTTATTAGGTGGGGACGACCTCAAATATTTTTGTGCTTATTCTTCTTTGTGTGTTTTACCTCAATTTGAATACCCTTTAAAGCCAACTAGATCATGTATGCAACCGTTATCTTCATTGGTGCTTGGAGTCAAACACATTTTGAAAGAAAGGTTTTTTTATACAGTGACTTGGCACAATGAAACCAAATGTCAAGCGGCGACTCTAAAAAATTCTTTGAAACACAATCTTTTGTCACTTTTCAAATTGAAGCCCTTTTGAGCTTTAAAAATCACTTTTTACATATTTTAAAGAGGGTTTGGTAGAGGTTAAAATGGGTGTGACACCTTTGGCGACTCTGCTGAGGAGTTGCACGTTCGAGCTGGTACTTGATCTTGTTGGCTTTTTAGAACATTCAGTTGAGGTTTTTATGTTTTTATTTAATTTATTTGATTTTTATTTTGTTTATGTCATTTTATTATTTGCTAGTTGTTTATGTGTTTACAGTTTTTTCTTTATGTGTTACTGCTTTATAATTGTCATCATATGCATTACCCGGTAAATTCTTTATGCAACAAATCTCGTAGTGCGTGTCACATACACGAACTCTTTGTTGAGTCGCCCTTATTTTAGGAGGGGACCATCACACGTATGGAGTGGGTGAAAATATTGAGCAGACACCATCGACCATACGCTCCCCAGAAATACCTTGTCTGGCGAACCCCAAACTTAGGTCAGCATTTAGGTCATTCTTATTTACATTATACCATTTAGACCTAGCAGGGCTCGGTCCCAGGCACCGTGTCTATTTGTAGGAGGCCTATCCAAATTATGTCAAAATGGACCAGTGGCCCAAAAAGATATTTAATCATCCCCATGTGAAACATTCTGCATTCTTTAAGGGTAAATGGGTTATTTGGCGGACCAATGATGGTTGAAGGTATATGAGAAAGAAAGGAGGGTGAAGTATAAAAATGAAGCAAGTAGGGCCCAGTTATACTTTTCTTTCACAACTTTTTCAAGAAAAAGACCAAAAAAAATAAAAACGAAAAATCCAAAAAGATTTTTTAGTTTCCCATCATTTGTTTTAAAAAAGACAATAAATATGTTTTCTCCAAATTACTTATTTTTTTAAATTCTCTCTCGTATCCAATCTTCCCGAACTACACATACCTGATTCTCGTCTTCTAGGCGGGATACGCAGGCAACCCACATAGGGTCTGGTCTTCCTAGTGAGTCTTAAGTTCTTGGCTTCGAGGTTCGTAGCCAAATCTTGCATGCCTAGCCACTTTTGGCCACATCGGCCTTTTTGCGAAATAGAGCTAATTTTTGAAAGTTTTTTGTTGAACCAAGTTTGGAGATTCTTCAATCCACAATTAGTTGTGTCCTTACTTTAAGGCCCGTTCTTGTTGAATTTGCATGTCTAGTCGCTTTAGGCCATATTCATCGTTCTTGCAAAATGGGGTCATTTTTGCAAAGGTGATTCAGTGACCCATGTCTTAGAGTACTAAGTCCAAAACAAGGTGTCCTCTCTATTTAAGGTCCGTTCCTATTAACTCTGCACGCTTAGCCATTTTTTGCTACATAGGCCATTTTTGCGAAGTAGGATCATGTGTGCAAAGTAATCTTAGAGGATGTGATTCCCGAGAGTGTGGGGGTCATGTAGGACTTTTGAGATATTTTTTCATATCTTTGTGGTCACCCTTGTTGAGTTTGCACTTCTAGCCACATTTTTTCCACGTATGTCATTTTGCAAAAATAGTCTCACTCGTGCCCTGCATGGCCCAACTGGAGGCGTATGGTCTTACATAGTGTATAGAGTCACTAACTCTATTTGGTCTTATTTTTTCCCATTCATGTATGGATCCATTTATCGGAGCTCGAGCATGACAGATACCCCATGAACATTCTAGCCAGGACCGATGCCTTCAAGATCTATTTGAGGAGACTTTTCTGTTTTTTGTTTTTTGTAGCATGTGGTTCACGACTGCGAATTGCATTAGGGTAGCTGTTAGAGAGGTCTTAGAGCTCACGAAGGGCTCTCCTGAGGGTCACAAATGGGACTGGTGGTGGAATGGATAGGTTCAAGGTAAAGTGGAAGCTAAGAAAGTTGCTTATTTGCTCGTTTGTACGAGGAGCTCGGGTGCAAAGGCGGGGAAAAGAAAATTGTACCGGTTGGCCAAGGCGAGGGAGAGGAAATCCCGCGATTTAGACCAAGTCAAGTTCATCAAAGACGAGGATGGAAAAGTGTTTATGGACGAGGCGCTTATTAGGAAAACATGGCAGACATACTTTCATAAACTATTGAATGAGGAGGGGGATCAATGCATTGTGTTGGGTGAGTTGGAGCTCTCTGAGAGTCGGCGGGATTTTGGGTATTGTAGGCGGATTTCGGTAGAGGAGGTGGAAGGGGCGATGCGTAAGATGTGCAGGGGCAGAGCGACGAGGCCAGACGAAATCTCGGTGGAATTCTAAAAGAGCGCGGGGCGGCCAGGTTTGGAGTGGATCACTGGGCTTTTTAATGTTATTTTTAAGACGAAGAAGATGCCCGAAGAATAGAGGTGGAGTACGATGGTTCCGCTTTACAAGAATAAGGGTGAATATCCAAAATTGCAATAATTATATGGGTATCAAGTTGTTGAGTCACACTATAAAAGTTTGGGAGAGAGTGGTGGAGGCCAGGGTGAGGAGGTATGTGTCTATTTCCGAGAATCAGTTTGGATTCATGTTGGGGCGTTCGACTACGGAAGCGATTCATCTGGTGAGGAGATTAGTGGAGCAGTACAGGGAAAGGAAGAAGGATTTGCATATGGTTTTTATTGACCTTGAGAAAGCCTTCGATAAAGTCCCGAGGGAGGTCCTGTGGAGGTGTTTGGAGGTTAGCAGCGTTCCGGTAGCGTACATTAGGGTGACTAAGGATATGTATGATGATGCTAAGACACGGGTGAGGACTGTGGGTGGTGATTTGGAGCATTTCCCTGTGGATGGGGTTGCACCAGGGATTGGCTCTTAGCCCATTTTTATTTGCCTTGGTGATGGATGTATTGTTGCGACACATCCAAGGGGAGGTTCCTTGGTGCATGCTATTTGCCGATGATATAGTGTTTATTGACGGTACGCGAAGCGGAGTTAACGCGAGGTTGGAGGATTGGAGACAGACCTTGGAGTCTAAAGGTTTCAAACTGAGTAGAACCAACACAAAATACTTGTAGTGAAAATTCAGTGACGGGACCCATGATGCAGACGTAGAGGTGAAGCTTGATGCTCAAGTTATCCCTAATATAGCGAGTTTTAAGTATCTCAGGTCTATTATCTAGGGTAACAGGGAGATTGACAATGATGTCGCACATCGCATCGAAGCGGGATGGATGAAGTGGAGGCTCTCTTCCAGTGTTTTACGTGATAGGAATGTGCCACCAAGACTTAAGGGTAAGTTTTATCGAGTGGTGGTTCGGCCGGCTATGTTGTATGGGGATGAGTGTTGGCCAGTCAAGAAATCCCACGTGCAGAAGATGAATATAGCAGAGATGCTAATGTTAAGATGGATGTGTGGGTGTACCAAGAGAGATAGGATTAAGAATGAAACTATCCGCGACAGAGTGGGAGTAGCCTCCGTGGAGGACAAGATGCGAGAGTCGAGGCTGAGAGGGTTCGGACATGTTAAGAGAAGAAGCATTGATGCTCTTGTCAGGAGGTGTGAGAGGTTGGCCATTGAGATTTTGAGAAGAGTTCCAGGTAGGCCTAATAAGTACGGGGGCGAGGTTATTAGACAGGACAAGGCACTGCTTCAGCTCACTGAGGACATGACCCTTGATAAGAGGGCGTGGAGGTCGAGGATTAAGGTAGAAGGTTAGTGGGTAGTTTTTAGTTTCTCACCGATAGTCTTAGTAGCATGCATGTCTCTTCATATTCTTAGATTTTTATTACGTTATGTCGTTTTGTTCGCCTCAGGTATTGTATTCCCCGTTGTTATTATTTAGTACTACTTATCATTTATCTCTCTCTTTTTCTTTTCTCTTCCTTATTTCTTCCTTCCTTGCTTCCTTAACCGAGGGTCTATTGGAAACAACCTCTCTACCTGCACTAGGTAAGGGTAAGGTCTGCGTACAGACTACCCTCCCCAGACCCCACCTGTTGGGATCATACTAGGCTTGTTGTTGTTGTTGTTGTTTTACTTTCTAGTCTTGTACAGTAGTATCAAATTTTTTAAGTGGTGTCAGAGTTTGTCATAGTCTAGTTGAAATCATCGAGTCTTTTGTTATCATACTTCCTATTTTGTATGTGAAAATCATTAAAAAGTTATAAATGAAAAATCCAAAAAGATTTTTATTTTTAGTTTTAGTTCATTTTGTCCCTTACTTTTCCAGAACTACGTTTGTTTTGATTGATGTGGAACATGATTTGTAGGCAACCTACACTGGGTTCGATTGAATCATTTTTGAAATTAAAGGAAAAAAGTGAAAAAATGAGAAAAAAGAAAAGATAAAGTTGTGAGATGTGAGAAATAAGATGTAAGAAAAGAGTGATAATCAGAAACAAAAGATAGGGAAGATGATGAAAAACCAAGGAGCATAAGGAAATGAATATAAAGAGGAAAAGGAGCAAGAAGAGTGAACTTGGGATTATGCCAATATGACCTTCGTACCCTCGAAGACATTTTAGAACCGATAAATGTGACTAGGTGAAGTGCACGTAGTGTGAGATTATCTTATGTTAAATGCCATAACGCTAACATGATAACTTCATTTTGTTCCTATTTGTTATCTCATAATAGCAGAAAGGTGGATGGTTTGTGGTACCTAAATTGGTAACTCTTCCCTAAAACACAAAGTCGAAAGGAAATGGCAGACGACAGCGGAATTGAGTTAGTTGATACTTGTGCCCAAAAGCAATTGTTTAAACGAGAAACTGGGTTGGTTGAAGAGCTAAGGAAGTTAAGACAACACATTGCGTACATGTATCATGCTTGGATAACTGGGAAGGCACCACCCCCGCCACCACCTAGCTTACTAGATTCTACCCTTACCCAAGCTCCGGTCATAGTGTCAGATGACCCACCATCTTCTCCAGATTTTCCCGCTTATCATAGGTTTCCCAACCTCCCTAATAGCTTCATTGTTCGTCATTCAACAAAATTTCCCAAAAATATCCCTCATGTCATATCCACTATCCCCACTATCACAACTTCTCAACAACCTTTCTTTCATAGATCTAATAGTGAACACCCGTTCAAATCTCATGATACCGAATACTGCTCCCCAGAGTCGACCCACCAGGTCCTGGACTTATATAATCATATCTCCCAAATTGGGCCTCATGTTGAGAATGAAAATTCATAAGGAAAGAAGAGCGAGATGAGATATCCAGAAAGATAAAAGGTATAGAACAATCCTTAAAGAACATGCAAGGATGGGAAATCAGATTAACATGTATTACATTGAACTGTGTATGTTTCCTAATATTCATCCGCCCGCGAAGTTTGAAATGCCAATGTTTAACTTGTATCACAGGAGTGGAGATCCAATAGCCCATTTGAGGGGTTATTGCAGTGAAATGAGAAGTGTTGGCGGGAATGATGAGTTTCTAATGGAGTATTTCAGTGAGAGCTTGAATGGGGCAGCTTTGGAATGGTATACTCGTCAAGACGTCAGTAAGGGGCATGCATGGGATGACATGGCTCAAGATTTTGTTCGACAGTATCAATACAATATACACATTATCCTAGACTGCTCCTCCCTATATAAGATGGAAAAGAAACCCGAGGAAAGTTTTAGAGGGTTTGATCTCAGATGGAGGGAACAACCTGCTCGGGTCAGTTATTTGATTGATGAAGAAGAAATGGTTAAGATTTTCCTACAAGCTCAGGGACCCACATACTTCAGTCATTTGATCCCGGCTTTAGATAAGCCTTTCAATGATGTGGTGAAAATGGGGGAGATGGTAGAAGAAGGAATAAAGTTAGGCAAAATTATGAGCTATTTTGCATTGAAATGTACTATAGAAGACATTCAGAACATCTCAATAAGTTTGGGTGGAGGAAAGAGAAATAGAAAAGATATTGTTGAGCCTCGCTGACGACAAGATCCAGTGGGCGTTCTAGCTCAACGCTTTCAGCCTCAATATCGACCCCATGAATATCCTCGTACTCCACATAATCATCCCCAATGCTACTTCTCTCCACAAATTCCCCAAAGTCATACTTCACCTTCCTAGTAATCTATCCAGAACGCTCCGCCATATGCTCCACATCCAACGGACCCGCAATGGCCTGCACTACCTCCACAAATGTCTTACTCACCTCTACAATCATATCAACTTCCAACCAAGTCTGGAGTACAAAATGAAAAGGCAACAACAAAAGGAAAAGTCTTTCACTCTTATTGGAGTCATATGCCAGTCTGTTCCAAAAGTTGAGGCAATTTGACTTGTTGAAGTCGATTCAAATAAAATGTTGAACCCCCTTCCAATGAATTTTGATTATTCCCAAAGGTGAGCATATTTCTCTAATGCCCCGGGGCACAGTATAGATATGTGTTGGCATCTGGAAAAAGCAGTCCAGAGGCTTATTGATGCAAGTGACATTACCGTGCAAAATCCAGATGCAGCGGATACTAGCCGAGGTCTATTGCCTCTTCATAATGAGACGCATATGGTAGGCATAATTTGTGTTGAAAAGGAATATGAGAACTCTTCTGAGTTCCTTGGAGGGCCACTTGCCAAAGTTGATCTTAAGAACAAGTTGGCAAAAGGGACCCGAAAGCTATTTGCTAAGATCAACGTGATGGAGACTTGTGAAGGTCCTAGTAATGTCGATGTGAGACTCACTGACGAAGATGCCGAGCTTGGTAATTGGAAAAATACTCCTTTATTGGCTAGCCAGTGAGGAGTTTTGGTGGTTTATTTTGTTGTCATTTCTATTGTCCGGGTTTTTTCAGGGCTTTAATTCAGATATTGTCTTGTGGCTCAAACCCTTCTTTCTTTTATTTCGCCTAGTTCGTTTAGTCGTAGTGACTCGTCTAGTGTTATCTACGATTGTTCTAGGGTTATAACCCAAGTTTATTTTTGCTTGTTTTGCTGTTCAAACCCTTTCACCATCTGTCTAATGCAATTTCCTATTTTATGTTATTTCTAGTCAGTTTTTGTTTAGTTCTATTTTCCTTTTATAGTTCTTTTAATGGTGACTCTATTAACATGACATGCACGTGTAATTCTCAGCCTTGTCTTAAAAGTTAGTCTAATCATGAAATAATGAAACAAGGTTTGAAGATGACAGGGACATTTGAGGGAAATAAGTAAAGATTTGAAAATTTTGAGATCATTTAAAGCCCGAATTGTGTGAAACTGGGGCAGATAGTTTGGGAAGTTAATAGGACGACAAGAATTTGTTACAAGGTGCGTCACGGGCAATTTGAAGCGAGCAACTTTGAGTTCAAGTTCATCTCAAGTTACAAGATAAAGCCAAGGAATTTTTCTCCAAACTAACAGAGGACATCCATTGTGAATAAGAAATCACCCAACATGAGTTCTGTACTTGATGAGGCACTAAAGAAAAATGAAAGGCATATATGTGATATCAATGTTGATGTTGCAAAAGAAATACTATGTATATTCTTTATTTTCCATCCTCAAGTTGCATGTGTTGTACTTGGCGTTTTTAGAGAATTGGAGGCCCTCTTTCAGCTACCCAAACACTTTATACCCTTCGGTTCCCTTTTGAACCTGTGCTGATTTCTTTGACCTCCCCTTTCTTGGAATCAAGTTAGAGTCATTTTAAAAAAATAAAAAAAATCATCATGGTCCCCATAAAGTTTGTTTTAGAAATTTCAATCCAAAATAAAAATATAAAAAAAAGTGAAGAAAAGGAAAAGATATAAATAAAGAAAGAAGTCAAAAAAAGAAAAAAAAAAGAGAAAAGAAGAAAAATAAGAAGAAGGAAAAGAAAAATAGCAACAACATAAAATATTATTTTGAAATACGTTCGACCTGATTCTTGTGTCAACAAGATATGTAGGCAGCCTTACTAGGGTTTGGTCACATTAAGCCAAAAATTCTAAAATTCTTTACTCCAAAAGAAACTGGGGTAGGAGTTTTGTTATCTATAAAAGATGGTTCCAAAAGTTGTAAAGTTATACCCAACTTTGTCATGGTTTGAATTGGTGCCTTCATGCCTTTCTTTCTTTCTAACTTTGTCCAAAAGCCATATTACAGTCCAAAAAAGATCTTCCAGGTAATCTTTGAGAGTGTCGAGTTAGACATGCCAGGGACATATGATATTTTTAGCATGGTTAATGTGTTGTCATCTGCAGAATCAGAAAAAAAAAAATAATGAGAGAGTCTTATCGGTGAAAACCTTCACCGGCACCATAAGGCGACGGTGAGTTGAGAGAAAGAACCAAATGAGAGAGACTTGATGGTGAAAACCCTTCGGTCACTACAAGTCGAATAAGGATCATGAATTAGATAGGATAATCGGAGCATTGAAGCCTAGTTTCACAACTTAGTGGTATGACAAGAGTGGAAGATTAGACTTGCTTGACAGATCAGGCCACTTAATCCAAAATGCATGTCATGATCATTAGAATTGGTAGCCACATATGATAAGTTTCTACTTGGTAATTTTCTTGTTAGATGTCATCTATTTCCATTGTCCCCTTACTCTGTTCTTCTTGGTTTGTTTAAGTCCTCTTTTTGAGTTTGTTTTATCAGAACAAGTGAGAAATGACTTCAAAATTTTCTTCCAGCTATTCAATTGCACAAAACGGAGTCTGGCTAGCACACCAAAGTGGCATAAGTCAGGAAATGTAGTATGCACACGGAGTTGGTGACAATTGACGTACTTTGGGATTCATGTGAAATGCAAAGGTTCGGTAAATGTCAATTCATGAGCACAATGCAAGAGATAGAGGGTATTGGGTTTGAACGGATTAGAGGTGTTTTTTGTGACAAAGGTTGACAGAAAAGTGATTAGCCAATAACAAGACATGTCTTCCAAGTTGAAATCAAATTTATCATAGAGAGTGGACGAGCGATCACCTTCAAGATCAAGGCCACAAACCAACCACTATGATTTAAACTCACAAGCTTTCTTTTTTTGAAACAGGGACGAAGACTATCTCTAAATCAAAGCTTGGAAGCTTGAATCTTTCAGGTGTCGTGCCCAAATATTTTTCAGCACAAAGGTTGTTTGAGAAGGTTTTTACCTCCTACACATTTCCCTAGGTGAGAAGATCATCACCTCTCAAGAATTTTCCTAACTTGAGAAGAACCACACCTCCTAGGCATTCCCCCTAGTTGAGAAGAATCTTTAGCATTCCTTTACTTTAGGGGTCCCGCCAGGATATTAGGGTCAGTTTTTAGTTTCTCTTAAGTTGTCAGTTTTTGTTTCCTTAAGCTCGTAATCTTTAGTTTTTCTCAAGTTCAGGAGTCCCGCCTGGATAATAGGTTCAGTTGTTAGTTTCCTTAAGTTTTTAGTCTTTAGTTCTCCTTGATTTCAGGGGTCCCGCCTGGAAAAAACAGTTAGTTTTTAGTCGTTAATATTTAGTTTTTCTTAAGTTCAGGGGTCCGACCTGTAGAATAGGGTCTATACTAGTTTTCTTATGTTGTTAATCTTTAGCCTTCCTTGAGTTCAAGGGTCCTGCCTGGAGAATATGGTCAGTTTTAGTTTCCTTAAGTCGTTAATCTTTAACATTGCTTAAGTTCATGGGTCCCGCCTGGAGTATACCGTCAGTTTTAGTTTCCTCAAGTTATTAATCTTTAATTTTTGTCAAAGTTCACGGGTCCCGCTTGGAGAATAGGGTCATTTTTTAGTTCCCTTAAGTAGTTAATCTTTAATTTTCCTTAAGCTCAGGGTTCCAGGTCATTTTTTAGTTTCCTTAAGTTGTCAGTCTTCAGTTTTACTTGAGTTCAGGGGGGGGGCCCTGTAGAATAGGGTCAATTTCAGTTTTCTTAAGTTGTTAATCTTAGTTTTTCTTTAGTTCAGGGGTCCCGCCTGGAGAATAGGGTCAGTTTTTAGTTTTCTTAGGTTGTTAATCTTCAGTTATACTTGAGTTCATGGGTCCTGCCTGTAGAATATGGTCAGTTTTTAATTTCCCTAAGTTATTAATCTTTAGCATTCCTTTAGTTAAGGGGTCCCGCCTGGAGAATAGGGTCAGTTTTAGTTTCCTTAAGTTGTTATCTTTAGTTTTCTTAAGTTCAGGGGTCTCGCCTGGAGAATAGTGTCAGATCTTAGTTTTCTTAAGTATTTAATCTTTAGGTTTTCTTGAGTTTATGCGTCCCGCCTAGAGAATAAGGTCAGTTTTTAGTTTCCTTAAGTCATTAATCTTCAATTTTCTTTAAGTTCAAGGGTCCCGCTAGGAAAATAGGGCCTACTTTTAATTCTCTTAGGTTTGTTAGTCTTAGTTTTCCTTAAGCTCAAGGGTCTCGCCTGGAAAATAGGGTCATCTTTTAATTATCTTAGGTTGTTAGTGTTAGTTTTCATTAAGTTCAGGGTCCCTCCTGAAAAATAGGGCCAATTTTAGTTTCCTTAAATTTTTAGTCTTTAGAAACCTAGTCGAGAGGCACCATGGGCCCGCTGAAGAATAGGATCAACTTTTAGATTTCAAGTTAAGTCAAAGGCAGCTGGATGGTAATCTCCATTTGTGTTTTCCAGTTCAAATCGGAAGTAGCACGAGTCGCCTGAAGAACAAAGCTTTCAAGCTCAAGTCTACTCCAAGTTCAAGTTTATTTCAAGTGCAAGCAGGAGGATGCCCACTGGAAGAACATGGTCAACTTTCTGTTTCTTTCAAGTTCAAGTAGCAAGATCCCGCCTGAAGAACTGGGTCAACTTTGAGTTTACAAGTTCAAATCTGAGAGGCCGCAAAATCCCGCCTGAAGAACACGGTCAACTTTCTTTTTCTTTCAAGTTAAAAGTACCTGGAGCTCGCCTAAAGAACAAGGTCTACTGTCAATGTCCAATTCAATTCAGAAGTACTCGTCACCTCACCTAAGGAACATGGCCAGATTTCAATTTTCAATTCAAGTCAGAAGCATCAGGAGCCCGCTTGAAGAACAGGGTCAACTTTTAGTTTTCAAGTTCGAGTCAGAAAAATAGGATCCCGCCTGAAGAATATGGTCAACTTCAAACTTTTTTTTAAGTTCAAATCAGAAGTAGTACGAGCCTGCCGAGAGAACAAGGTTTGCAAGCTCAAGTCTACTACAAGTTCAAGTTTATTTCAAGTGCAAGCAGTTGAGTGCCCGCCTGAAGAATAGGTTCAACTTTCAGTTTCTTCAAGTTCAAGTCAGCAGGATGCCCACCTGAAGAATAGGGTTGATTTTCAATTTCATGTTGATGATTCAAGGAATATTCAAGACATGGAGTAGATAGGAGCTTGTGTTTTTTTTCTTTTGCTGTAATTTTTGTTTTTATTTTTGATGTAGTAGCAGGGACCGCGGACTGGAACCTCGAATTGTACCTCACTCGACTCTCTCATCATCTAGTCATACTTCATAACTTCATTTACTTTTGAACTACACGTGACCCGATTCCTTTATAACCCGGGATATGTAGGTTGTCCAAAACCAGGACTCGGTCACATTTTCCTTTCTTTTAGTTCTATTCTCTTTTAAATAAGGGTCGGGTCAAAAAACGTGTCTTGTCGTTCTTTGTCTTAAAACTCTTCGTATTTCTAGTCAAAGAGGGGCAACTGTAGACATGTAATTTTTTACCCTCCCTAAAATTTTGCACATTTTAGTGCTTAGATGTTTATTTTAGGTTTAATACTCATATTTTAACTTTTAGTTCATTATTTTTGCATTATTTTATCTTTAAATAAAAAGTACAAATGTGTTTTGTTTTAGTTATAGCTAGTTGATATTCTATCTAGTTATTTTTAATTTATCTTACTTTTCATAAAATTGAAAAATTACAAAAATAGTATTGACATTTTATTTTTCAAAAAAAAAAAAGAATTGAAGAAGAAGAAGAAGAAGAAGAAAACAAAAAGAAAAAAGCAAACAGAAAAAGAAAGAAAATAAAGGAAGGAGACGTGCAATTCCTTATCATTTTGGTATGAAATTACATGCATATTTCTTTTATTTATTATTTGTAGAACAGAGAATTTGAATTATAAGAAAATATTTTTCCACATCTTTTATATATGGACCCCCACCTTATCACTCTATAACAAACTCCACATTCACCCCATCCCTCACATCGCCTGCACACTACAAAGGGAGGGGGGGGGAGGCACAAGTTTTTGGGGATTTCTACACACTCACATATTTCACAATTAAAAAGGAGAGGCGAACGAGCATGGAGATTAAAAAAAAAGTAGAGTAGGGAGGAAAACGAAAATTGGAAAAGGATTGGGGAAAAATATTTTCGGAGAATTGTTTTACGTTTCCTTCGTCTTGAATATTTAGTGATCCATATCTAAATATCAAAAAATAACTACATTGATTCCTTTCTCCCCAAAGTGAATTTTGAGTAACAAGTGATGCAAAAATAAGTTTAATCAGAGTTTGGTCTATGTTTGCGATGGCAAGTTTTTCATCCATTTTTGAATCTCTATTTCTCCATTTGAGGTTCACTTTCAAGATTACTAGTTATCGGAAACTATCTCCATAACGTTCAAATTCATTCTTAGATTCAGAAAGTTTCGCACTAAGTTTTTGAGATCGAGTTGTGGTTTTCCGTTTGAGGCTTACAATTTGTCGCAGTGTCAGGTTGAGGTCCCTGCTTTGAATCGAGTTTCATTTTTGCTGATCTATACTTGTTTCATAGCTTTGTGCATTTGAATTGTTGGCTCTCAATTAAAAGTTCATTCTCTTACTCTCTTCCTTTAGTTACGTTTTGGCTTGAATGTGCTTTTATAAAATTAGCCAAAAAAGTGATTAGGTGCAAGTCCTTATTTGCTTAGATTTTAATTTGTTTGTTACGTTATCTTGGCACTCATTTGAGTTAAGCAGAAAATGTTTCGTTCTTCAGCTTATTTTGCATCTTATTCAAGTTGGTTCATCTTGAATCCATTTTGTCATACCCGCCTACTTGAATGATTTATCTTAGTTAGATAAATACACGATAATGTTAGGAAGAATTGTTGCCTGGCGGGCCAAAAAATTGGGTCGTATGCTTCTTGATTTAGTGGTTTTTTAAAAATAAAAAGAAAATGAAACACTAAAAAAATGTTTTGGGATACATAAAACACATTGTTTGATAACTAGAAATTAAAATGATTTTATCTTATGATGATTCTGTTATTTCTTTCTTTACGTTTCTTAATTTATCCACTAGTAGAAAGCTTAGGCCAATGATTCGGATAGGCAAACTTTAGTCCTTTTCTGTTCTTTTATTCGAGGTGAAAGTTCGTTCCATTTAGCTTATATTCAGGGGAATACCCCTGTAAATTTTATAAATATTATTTTATTCAAGGGAGTGCCCGGAAGCACATGTAATTGAAGATTAAAGGCGGCGTCCTTTAAGGAAGCATTAGTGTAGTCCGGCGTATGTTTTTTAGATTTTTTTTTATATTCCTTTTCCTTTCTTTAGTTTTTCTTTTATTAGTCGGGGACGGCCTCGAACCTTTTTGTGCTTATTCTACTTTGTATGTTTTACCTCAATTTGAGTACCCTTTAAAGCCAACTAGATCATGTATGCAACCGTGACCTTCACGGGACTTGGGGAATGCCTATCACCTTCTCCTCGAGTAAAATGAACCCTCTTACTCGGAATCATTGGTGCAAAATCAGTTTTGGGGTAATGTGGTTTGAAAGAAAAGTTATTTTTAAACGGTGACTTGGCACACCGAAACCAAATGTCAAGTGGTGACTCTGAAAAATCCTTCGAAACACAATCTTTTTTGTCACTTTTCAAATTAAAACCCTTTTGACTAAAAAATCACTTTTTATATCTTTTAAAGAGGGTTTGGTAGAGGTAAACAAAGGGTGAGACAGCTTTGGAGACTCAGTTGGGGAGTTCCATGTTCGATCTGATACTTGATCTTGTTTTGCCTTTTTAAAATATTCGGTTGAGGTTTTTATATTTTTATTTTCTTTATTTGATTTTTATTTTGCTTATGTCATTTTATTATTTGCTAGTTGTTCATGTGTTTACAGTTTTTGCTTTATGTGTTAGTGCTTTATAACTGTCATCATATGCATTACGCGGTCAATTCTTTCTGCAATAAGTCTCATAGTGCGCATCGTGTACACGAGCTCTTTGTTGAGTCACACTTATTTTAGCAGGAGGGCCGTCGGACGTATCGAGTGGGTGGAAAGCTTGAGTAGCCATCATCGACCATACGCTCTCCCAAATTACCTTGTCTAGTGAACCCCAAACTTAGGTTAGCCTTAAAGTCATTCTTACTTACATCATGCCATTTAGACCTAGCTGGGCTCAGTCCCAAGCACCGTGTCCCTTTGTAGGAGGCCTATCCAAATTATGTCAAAATGATTTTGTAGCCCAAAAAGACATTAAATCATCTCTATGTGCTACATGCTGCATTTTTTAAAGGTAAAGGGGTCTTTTGGCGAATCAATGTTTGTTTAGGGTAAATGAGAAAGAAAAGAGGGTGGAGTATAAAAATGAAGCAAGTAGGGCCCAGTTATATTTTTCTTTCACAATTTTTTCAAGAAAAACCAAAAAAATAAAAACGAAAAAATCCAAAAAGATTTTGCACTTTCACATCATTTTTCAAAAAAAAAAAAAAGACAAAAAATATGTTTTCTCCAAATTAGTTGTTTTTTAAAATTCTCTTCCGTATCAAATTGCTCCGAACTATGCATATCTTATTCTCGTCTTTTGGGGCGGGATACGTAGGCAGCCCATATAGGGTCCGGTCTTCCTAGTGTGTCTTAAGTTCTTGGCTTCGGGGGTCGTAGCCAAATCTTGCGTGCCTAGCCACTTTTGGCCCCATCGGCCTTTTTGCGAAATAGGGATTTTTGCAAATTTGTTTGTTGAGCAATGTTTGGAGAGTCTCGAATCCACAATTAGTTGTCTCCTTACTTTACGTCCGTTCTTATTGAATTTGCATGTCTAGCCGCCTTTGGCCACATTGGCCATGCAAAATGGGGTCATTTTTGCAAAACTAGCTCAGTGACACATGCCTTAGAGTTCTAAGTCACAACAAGGTATCCTCTCTGTTTAAGGTCCATTACTATTAACTATGCACGCTTAGCCATATTTTGCTACATAGGCCATTTCTGCAAAGTAGGGTCATTTGTGCAAAGTAATCTTAGAGACTGCGATTCCCGAGAGTTTGGGGGTCATGTAGGCCTTTTGAGATATTTTTCCATATCTTAGTGGTCACCCTTGTTGAGTTTGCACTTCTGGCCACATAGGTTTATTTTGTAAAAATAGTCTCACTCGTGCCCTGCATGGCCTAATAGGAGGCGTTATGGTCTTACATAGTGTTTTGAGTCACTAACTCTATTTGGTCTTATTTTTTCCCATTCAGGTATGGATCCATTTATCAGAGCTCGAGCATGAAAGATACCTCAGGATCATTCCACTCAAGACTGTTTCCTTCAAGATCTGTTTGAGGAGACTTTTTATTTTTGAGTCTGTTTTATGTTGTCTTTTACTTCTAGTCCTGTACAGTAGTTTCGAGTTTTTTAGGTGGTGTCAGAGTCTTTTGTTATTGTACTTCCTATTTTATATGTGAAAATTAAAAAACGAAGTTATAAATGAAAATTCCAAAAAGATTTTTATTTTTATTTTTCGTTTATTTTGTCCATTACTTTTCCAGAACTACGCTTGGTCTGCTTCATGTGGAACATGATACGTAGGCAATCTGCATTAGGTTTGATCAAATCATTTTTGAAATTAAACGAAAAAAGAGAAAAAAAAGAAGATGAAGTTGTGGGATGTGAGAAATGGGATGTAAGAAAAAAGTGATAATCAGAAAGAAAAGAGAGGGAAGACAATGATAACCCAACGAGCGTAAGGAAATGAAAATGAAGAGGAAAAGGGGAAAGGAGAGTGAACTTGGGATGATGCCAATATGACCTTCATACCCTCGAAGTCATTTTGGAACCGATAAAACCGACTAGGTGCATTGCACGTAATGTGAGATTATCTTATGTTAAATCCCTAACGCTAACGTGATGACTTCATTTTGTTCCTCTTTGTTATCTTCATTATAGCAGAAAGGTGATTGGTTTGTGGCTCCTAAATTGGTAACTCTTCCCTACAATATAAAGTCGAAAGGCAATGGCAGACGACAACAGAATTGAATTAGTTGATACTTGTGCCCAAAAGCAATTGTTTGAACGAGAAACTAGGTTGGTTGAAGAGGTAAGGATGTTAAGACAACACATGGCAGACATGTATCAAGCTTAGATGACTTGGAAGACACATCCCCTGCCACCACCTAGCTTCCTAGATGCTACCCTCACCCAAGCTCCGGTCATAGTGTCACATGATCCACCACATTCTCCAGATTTTCCCGCTTATCATAGCTTTCCCAACCTCCCTAATAGCTCCATTGTTCGTCCTTCAACTACATTTCCCAAAAATAGCCCTCCTGTCATATCCACTATGCCCACTATCACAACTTCTCAACAACCTTTCTTTCATAGATTTAATATTGAACACCCGTTCAAATCTCATGATACCCAATACTTCTCCACAGAGCCGGCCCACCAGGTCCCGGACTCATATAATCATAGCTGTCAAAATGAGCCTATTGTTGAGAATGAAAAGTTCACAAGGAAAGAAGAGAGATATGAGATATCCGAAAAGAAGAAAGGTATAAAACAATCCTTGAAGAACATGCAATGGATGGGAAATCAGATTAACATGTCTTACAATGACCTGTGTATGTTTCCTAATATTCATCCGCCCGCGGGGTTTAGAATGCCAAAGTTTAACTTGTATGAAGGGCGTGGAGATCCAGTAGCCCATTTGACGGGCTATTGTAGTGAAATGAGAAGTGTTGGCGGGAAAGATGAGTTGTTGATGGCGTATTTCAGTGAGAGCTTGAGTGGGGAAGCCTTGGAATGGTATACTCATCAAGACGTGAGTAAGTGGCATGCATGGGATGACATGGATCAAGATTTTGATCGATACTTTCAGTACGATATAGACATTATACAGGCCGCTCCTCCCTATCTAAGATGGAAAAGAAACCTGAGGTAAGTTTTAGAGTGTTTGGGCTCAGATGGAAGGAACAAGCTGCTCGGGTCAGTCCTCTGATTGATGAAGAAGAAATGGTTACGTTTTTCCTACAAGTTCAGGGACCCAGCTACTTCAGTCATTTGATCCCGGCATTAGGTAAGCCTTTCAATGATGTGGTGAAAATGGGGGAGAGGGTAGAAGAAGGAATCAAGTCAGACAAAATTCTGATCTATTCTGCATTAAAAGGTACTCTAGATAACATTTAGAACATCTCAGTAAGTTTGAGTGGAAGAAAGAGAAATAGAAAATATGTTGTTGAGCCCCGACAACGACAACATCCAGTGGGCGTTCTTGGTCAACGCTTCCAGCCTCAATATCGACCCCATGAATATCCTCGTACTCCACATAATCCTCCCCAATGCTACTTCTCTCCACAAAATTCCAAAAGTCATACCCCACCTTCCCGGTACTCTATCCAGAACGCACCGCCATATGCTCCACATCCACCAGACTCGCTATGGCCTGCACCCCTCCACAAATGTCTTACCCACCTCTACAAGCATATCACCCACCGAACCGCAAGAGGTTCCAACCGAGGCTGGAGTACAAAATGAAAAGGCACTAACAAAAGGTAAAGTCTTTCACACCTATTGGAGAATCATATGTCAGTCTGTTCCAAAAGTTGAGGCAATTGGACATGTTGAAGCCGATTAAATGGGTTGGCATATGAAAAGAGAAGTCCATAGGCTTATTGATATAGGTGACATTACCGTGCAAAATCTAGATGCAACGGGTACTTGCCAAGGTCTATTGCCTGTTCATAATGAGACACATATGGTGGGCAGGATTTGTGGTGAAAAATAAGAAGAAGATGAAAACAAAACAAAAAAAAAAGCAATGGAAAAAATAAGAAAAGAAAGGTGAGAAACGTGCAACTCCTTCTCATTTTGGTATTAAATCACATGCACGTTTGTTTTATTTATTGTTTGTAGAAAAGAGAATTTGATTTATAAAAAAAAGATTTTTTCCGCATCTTTTAAATGTGGACCCCCACCTTATCACTCCATAACAAACTCCACATTGACCTCATCCCTCACGTCACCTGCATACTACACTGGGGGTCCACATATTTTTGGGGCTTTCTACACACTCACATATTTTACAATTAAAAAGGAGAGAGGAACGAGGATAGAGATAAAAAAATATTAGGGAGGCAAGAAAAAATTGGGAAAGGATTGGGACAAAAACATTTTAGGTGAATTGTTTTACGTTTCCTTCCTCTTGAATATTTTGTGATTCAGATCTAAATATCACAAAATAACTACATTAATTCCTTCCTCCTCAGAGTGTATTTTGAGTAGCAAGTGATGCAAAAATAGTTTAGTCCGAGTTTGGTCTATGTTTGCGAAGGCATATTTTTCATCCATTGTTTGAATCTCTATTTCTCCATTTGAGGTTCTTTTGCAAGATTCCGGGTTAGCGGAAACTATTTCCTTAACGTTCAAATTCATTCCTAGATTCGGAAAGTTTTGCACTATATTTTTTAGATCGAGTTGCGGGTTTTCGTTCGAAGCTTACAGTTTGTCGCAATGTCAGGTTGAGGTCCCTGCCTTGAATCGAGTTCAAATTTTGCTACTCTATACTTGTTTCAGAACACTGTGCATTTGAGTTGTTGGCTCTCAATTAAATGTCCATTCTCTTACTATCTTCATTTAGTTACGTTTTGGCTTGAATGTCTTTTGATAAAATTATTCAATGAAGTGATTTGGTGCAAGTCTTTATTTGTTTAGATTTTAATTTTTTTGTTATGTTATCTTGTCACTCAATTGGGTTAAGTAGAAAACGTTTCGTTCTTTAGTTTATTTTGTATCTTATTCGAGTTGGTTCATCTTGAATCTATTTTATCATACCCGTCTGCATGAATGATAAATCTTAGTGAGATAAATGAACGATAATATTACGAAGAACTTTTACCTGGCGGGCCATATAATTGGGTCGTGGGGTTCTAGATTTAGTGGGGTTTTTTTAAGAAGAAATAAAAGAAAATCAATAAATGAAAAAGTTATTTGGGACGCTTAAGACAGGTTGTACGATAACTACAAAATAAAATGATTTTAGCTTAGGATGATTCTGTTATTTCTTTCTTTACGTTTGTTAATATACCCGCTAGTAGAATGCTTAGGCCAATGATTCGGATAGGCAAACTTTAGGCCTTTTCTTTTATTTTATTCGAGGTGAAAGGACATTCCTTTTAGCTTATATTCTGGGGAATTCCCCGTAGATTTTGTAAATATTATTTTATTCAGGGGGATGGCCCGAAGCACATGTAATTGGAGATTAAAGCGGGCGACCTTTGAGGAAGGATTAGTGTAGGCCAACGTATGATTTTTAGAACTTTTTTATTTTCCTTTTCCTTTCTTTAGTTTTTCTTTTATTAGGCGGGGACAACCTCGAACATTTTTTGTGCTTATTCTTCTTTGTGTGTTTTACCTCAATTTGAGTACCCTTTAAATACAACCAGATCATGTATGGAACTGTGACCTTCATGGGACTTGGGGAATGCCTAACACCTTCTCCCCGAGTCAAACGAACCCCATACTCGAAATCATTGGTGCAAATCAGTTTTAGAGTCAAACGTGTTTTGAAAGAAAAGTTATTTTTAAACGGTAACTTGGCACACCAAAACCAAATGTCAAGTGGCGACTCTAAAAAATCCTTCGAAACACAATATTTTGTCACTTTTCAAATTGAAACCCTTTTTAG
This sequence comes from Nicotiana undulata, assembly GCA_005239495.1. Taxonomy (NCBI): domain Eukaryota; kingdom Viridiplantae; phylum Streptophyta; class Magnoliopsida; order Solanales; family Solanaceae; genus Nicotiana; species Nicotiana undulata. The sequence continues at coordinate 2,908 of ML250069.1, read as the reverse complement.
TTTTAAAAATCACTTTTTATGTAAAAAAAGGAGTGTGACTGTATTTACACTTGATGCGATTTTGTTGTCCTTTGTGGCGAAATTCGAGTGAGAAGGTTCTTGGGGTGTTGAATAATGGATTGCGCCTGGTTATGGTCATGAACTTCGCGTGTTTTTTGTTGATATGCATATAATTGTTGATTGTGAGGCTCGATGATGTGGATTGGTATTTGGATTGGGTCACGTATCGCAACAGAGTTATGTTGTGATACGATCCTTTGTGCTTATTTCATGTGTTTTGTTTCTCTAATGTGTGATGGGTTCACATCATTGCGCTATGTGGTGGCATTTGTTGAGCTAGCGGGACTGTTGTCCCATTTGATTCTCTTTCCATCTTTGGGTACATTCGAGTTGATGCTTATTTGGCGCACATATTGCATGGTATATGACTCTAGGTGCTATTGGTGTGACATGTAGGTCCAGTAGCTTTCACTGGATGAGATGAGGTTATTGGACCTAGAATGAGCGTTATCGGGTTTGATTAAGGTAGGTTGCGAAGGATAATGTCACTAGTCAGCTTAGATGTTTGGCTATGGTTCTTAACGGGCGAGAGAGCACCGTTACTTGTTGATCTGATGAGTGGTTATGAGTTTCTACATGTTTCTTTTATGAGATTGGGTTCCAAGGTTTATATGAATGGGTTGTCGGGCTTTTACGGATTGGGGGTAATATGGGATTACCCATGGGTATGTGATGGTGAGGTTATACGGTGATTTGATGGCTTTCGAACGACTTGGCATGTTCTAGGACGAACATATGTTTAAGCGGGGGAGAATTTGATGACCTGGCCGGTTGTTTTCAGCTTTTGTATTTCCCTTTAGTGGTTGAGGTCGTGAATAGCTTCATATTATGTGTTACAACTTGTGTGTATGGTCTTTTTTTGTTTTCAAGTGGTTTGGGATTGATTTGGAAGAATGGTTCTCAACTCGGAAGCTTTAAGTTAGAAGAGTTGACTGAGTTTGAATTTTGTGCAGTTGACCTCAAATTAGAGTTTTGATGGTTCCATTAGGTCTGAATGGTGATTTTTGACTTGGTCATATACGCGGATTTGCATTTGGATGTTTTAAGAAGGTTTTGGCTCTAACTAGCGGAAGTCAAAAATTTGAAGGTTTGAAAAGTTCATAGGTTTAATCGGGGGTTGATTTCGATGTTATCAGGTTCGAATTGTTGTTTCGGGAGTTGGAATGGTTTTCTTATGTCATTTGGAACTTGTGTGAAAAATTTGAGGCAATTCTGAGTTGTTTAGATATGTTCGGCGTAAGTTAGGAATTTGGGAATTTGAAATAGTTCATTAAGCTTGAATTGAGGTTTTTTTTTTTTAGCAAATTATACTACTAGGTTGGTTACCTAGTAGTAGTTTTATTAATAATAATAGAAAAATAAAACATGACTGTTGTCCTACTACCTAGGACGCTAAACTTTGAGAGTACATAAGATCTAGTATNAAATCTACTAAAACTAGCTAAAATACTTAAAAATAGTCCAAATAATATCTTGTGTAGCCCAATATGACTGCTGCATATGCCTTGCACTCGTAGCCCAAAACAGCAATTTTTACTCTTGCATTTGTAGCCCCTTTGATTTCCATGCCAACCATTTATGATTGGCCCATTTATCTTTTCTTCAACTCCCAGGCCCAATTCCTTTACTGCATAGCCAAGTAAATAAACTCTGATCTGGGCCAATTTTTTAGCCCAATTATTATAACACACAGCCCAAGCGAGAATCACGTATTTCTGTAATAACACCTTACAGATATTCATTTCATTTCTCTCTTCACTCTCTCTCGTTTGCCCTAGCTCCTTCCTCTCGTTTGTCACGCCGGTCCAATCTCCATGCCTCCAAGGTGGTAAGTCCCTCCATCTGAGCTCATTGTTTCCTTTTTGTTTTGATTTAGCTTTTTCATTACTGATTTTTCTTGTATTAGCTTCCTCTTCTTGCTTTG
>ML250068.1:0-23688 GCA_005239495.1 Nicotiana undulata | reverse complement strand
CTTGAAAAATCTGTGTGCGTTTGATGCATTTCTATCCATGATTGAACCAAAGAACATTGCTGAGGCCCTGGAAGATTCTGACTGGGTAACTGTTATGCAAAAGGAGCTGAATCAATTTGAAAGAAGTCAAGTATGGCACTTGGTACCCAGACCACTGGACAAATCAATAATTGGCACCAAGTGGGTCTTCAGGAATAAACTCGATGAGGATGGAACTGTTACTAGAAACAAGGCAAGACTGGTTGTTAAAGGTTACAACCAAGAAGAGGGAATTGATTATGATGAGACCTTTGCTCTTGTGGCAAGATTGGAGGAAATAAGACTTCTTATAGCATTTGCTGCACACATGGAATTCACTTTGCATCAGATGGATGTAAAGAGTGCTTTTCTCAATGGCTATTTGAAGGAAGAAGTATTTGTAAAATAGCCTCCTGGTTTTGAAAGAAAAGAATCACCTGATTATGTATACAAACTTGACAAATCTCTCTATGGTCTCAAACAAGCACCTAGAGCCTGGTACGAGAGATTGTCAAAATTCCTGCTGGAACATGGGTACAAACGAGGCAAAATAGATAGTACTTTGTTCTTAAAGGAAAAGGGAAAATATCTTCTGATTGTACAAATTTATGTTTATGATATCATATTTAGGGTAACAACTGAGAAGCTCAGCAAGGAATTTGCTACACTAATGGGGAGTGAGTTTGAAATGAGTATGATGGGTGCGCTAACTTTTTTCTTAGGTATGCAAATCAAACAAACTCCGCATGGAACAATGATTCATCAGCAAAAATATGTGAGAGAACTCCTCAAGAAGTTCAAAATGGAAGATTCAAAGGAGATAGATAACCCAATAGCCACAAATACAAAATTAGATGTGGATGAACCTGGTTCATCCGTTGATCAGAAGACGTACAGAGGGATGATTGGATCTCTACTATATCTTACTGCAAGTAGACCTGATATTGTGTTCAGTGTGGGACTATGTGCTAGGTTTCAAGCCAATCCAAAGGAGTCCCATCTCACTACAGTGAAGAGAATCTTGAGATATTTGAAAGGCACTACTGATTTGTGCCTTTGATATCCTAAAGGTAGTAATTTTGACCTTGTAGGATATGCTGATGCTGATTATGCAGGTTTCCTGGTGGACAGGAGAAGTACTTCAGGTATGGCTCACTTTTTGGGCTCCTGCCTTGTATCTTAGGCTACCAAGAAACAAAATTCAGTAGCCTTGTCTACTGCTGAGGCTGAATATGTGGCTGCAGCCTCTTGCTGTGCTCAGTTGCTGTGGATTAAGAAACAACTCCTGAACATTGGTATAGATGTGGGATGCATTCCTATTTATTGTGATAACACTAGTGCAATTAGTATGACTAAGAACCCAGTTCATCACAAGAGAACTAAGCACATAGATGTTAGGCACCATTTCCTGAGGGATAATTATGAGAAGGGGATGATCTCAATTGAATTCTATGCCACTGATCATTAAATTGCTGATATATTTACCAAAGCATTGAGTAGGGAGCATTATGAGAGAAACATGATTGAATTAGGGATGATTAAGATCACCTATTGAAAAAAAAGAGAAAGTCTTATGGCTAGAAACTTTAATTAGGGTACTTAATCAGATTAATCATTGCTCAGCACTATGTCTTTGTTGTCATACTCTTCTGCCATGTATTAATATGATTCCCTAGTTGCTAATGATGTTTCTCTATTTGTGAATTGAGGCAAAATAAAGTTTTTTTCAGGATGAACCTGGTTCATCCATGCTGGTTTACATGACTGACAAGGTACGTTTTCATCTCCATACATGTATTAATTCAAGTACAGTCATACATGAGTAGGACTCTATCCTTTTAATTCAAATTCTTGTACTTACCCAAAATGAACCTGTTTCAAGAAGTTCCGTCTCATTAAATTAGCCTAGTTTTAGGGGGAAAGAAACGGTCTAATCAATGTCAAATCACTGATAGTCCTTAATCGATTAGTATCCTACTTGTGTTAATACTCGTCCGTTACAATTACCCCAGCCACAAGTTATAAATATGCCATCATTACCAATAGTCATTCAACATTCAAATCTCCACTGTCTTTTGCCCTTTCTTCTTTTTCTCTCAAAAATTTAAAATGTCGTCTGCTTCATCTGATTCTTAAAATCATGATTACGATGAAGGAGTATATGAGTCTGATTCCCCACCGGTTTACAGTTCTGAATCCTCTGAGACACCTGAAACCCCTGAATACCATGAGGCTTTTAGACCTATACCAAACCCTATTCCAGCCCCAAAACCCCGTCGTGTCAAGGTTCTTGCACGAAAATCTGTGTCTTTAGGGTCACGAGCTAAGTTCTTGGAAGATTTGTTACAGGCTGAAGAAGAACCCAAACCTGATTCATCCAGTGAATCATTTAAATCAGCATAAGAGGACGATGCAACTGGTTCGTCAAGTGCTGAGAAAGGTAATACTGATGTTACCTCTGTGTTAAATTCTGAAAATAGATTTGTGCTGGTTGGGTCTGTGGTGGATGTGGAGTGCCAAGAAGGCCAAGAAAAACTGGGAAAATTAGTGAGAATGAGGGAGATGCAGGTGTGAGGGGTTCTGGAAAGGATGGTTTCATACTCAGTATTTGTGGCCCCATTCCTGATAATCTTGAAGATGATGTCGTAGTTTTAGGGGGAACTAAAGAAGTGTCGATGGACAGAGTTGCCATGTTTGGCAAGCGACAAATTTTGAAGGGAAAATTGCTGAAAGACTTGGAGGAGCCAGGTATGAGGTACTTAGTGGATTTTCTGGCAGCTCAAGGCTGGAAGGACATGGTCCTTCGCTTGGAGGGCAGGCTGGTCAGAAATGAGGTAGTGGAATTAATGGGGAATGCAACTGTGATTGGAGGAAGGGTTACATCATTGGTCAGGGGAGTTGAAGTCTCTTTTGACTCACAAGAACTGGGAGTCATTCTAGACATTCCATCTGAGGGATATGTTGATTATACAAGGCAGAGATGGCCTTGCTTGGATGGAATGGCCTCAGCACTTACCATCACCAGATTCTTTTGTGACAATGAAGAAGAGCTTGAACCCAGGGCAGTGTACAAAAGCGAGATGAAGCCTGAACACAAGCTGTTCTTAAATTTCTGCTTCCAAGACAAGAGCGAAGGCACATTGCAAACTATATGGATCTAACGCTCATGGAGTGCCTATATAGAGGCAAGCAGATCAATTGACCATCTTTGATCATCCAGCTTTTGGACAGGGTGGTAAATGGCACCAAGGTCAATGCGATTCCTTATGGATTTATACTTACTGCGCTTCTGGGTCATTTTGGAGTTCCCACAAAGAAGGCTAAAATGGCTACTACTAAGGATTTCTTTGGGAAGGACACTTTGCTGTCATGTGATTACACTGTCAGTGCCCCGACATATGAACCTGGTTCATCTCGGAAGCAACCGGTCAACAGCAAGGTCCGTACTATGGTGCAATAAAGTGAGCAAAAGGATATGGATATCCTTCGCTTGAAGACTCGCTTAGTTGAGGTAGAAGGTGAGTGTGATGCTCTCAAAGCTGAATTAGCCAAGGAGAAGGAGAAAAATGAGGGTGTCTTACACCAAATGTTGTCTCTTCTCCAAACCAAGAGTCCTGCCTCGTCTGCACCACCCCAAACTTAGGAATTTCCAAAACTACCCCCTCCTATCCTGTCAAGTGCTCAGTTCGGAACTATGTCTAGTTGTTTGTTTCAGTTTTTTTAATTCTGTCGTACTCATGTTTTGATTGTCTTTGTTTTAATCTGTTTTGGTGTTGATCAACCATGTTAATTGAATGAAAGCTTGGTGTTTTGACAAATGTCTCTATTTATGATTTAGCTTACATTATTGGTTTCTTGTGTTGATTAATCATGTTTGCACCAGCAGTTGCCTAAATTGGCCATGAGTAAGAATTAATTACTGGTAAGTATCATTTTGCAACTTTTCGATGATGCCAAAAGGGGAAAGATGTGCTCCAGTTATTTGTTTCAATTTTTGAATAAATTTTTGAAGTGATATTTATAATCTAATGAACCTGGTTCTTGATGATTAATGCTCACAAAAATACAAAGTGTTGGGTGTGTATACAGGATAAATGTACAAAGTTTGTCATCATCAAAAAGGGGGAATTTGTTGGCCCATATCACTGAATGGGTTTTAAAGATTGACAACAAGTGTCCAGTTGAACCAGGTCCATCATAGCACACACTTCTGTATAAAGCAGTTGGATCGCAAATCGTACAAATCTAGGAGATATTAGTGTTTGCTAAATATCAAATAACTAAGAGAATGTCTCCTAATACGAAAAGGTTGCAAATTGATAGAGAAGACAGAAGTTGATTTCAGCTAGGACAGGAATAGAGGAAGGAAGTTGAGTTACAATCAAACTTGTCTACCAAGGAAGAGTTGGATCAGAATTGTATCATGGACTCAACAAACGGCCTCTATAAATAATCAAAGTATTACTGCTGAAAGAAGTGACGCACAAGTGCAAAAGTGAATCAAGTTCTGAAGCAAAAGTTCCAGAGGTTTTGCAAGCAGAATTGTTGTGCGATACAAAGGCTACAGTTCAACTAGAAGGAACCGTTTCATTGTTTGTATATCGAGTCTAGTTGATTGTAGTAGGAGTTTAAATATTGTATCTTATCATCTTTATTAGAAGCAAATTGTTATAGGTACAAATTTTTCAAGTTAGGGTTAGCTTGAAATCTGTAGAAATTAGCTAGAGGCTAGTTGATACAAAGAGGATTAGAGTTAGTCCTAGGATTACAAAAGAGTTTATTTTGTAAGTCCGTTTTGGCTTAGTGTTTAGTGAAGAGTTTGAGAAAATCCTACTAAGGAGTAGGTCGTGGTTTTTTCACCTTTTGAGCCAGGTGTTTTCCACGTAAAAATCCCTGTGTCTTTACTATTACTGCTTAATTATTCCGCAAACTGTAGTAAGTAGTAGACTAAGAAGAACCAGGTTCTTCTTATTAGACAACACTCAAAAATTGGGTACTGCACAATTAACTTATAATATTGTGTAGTATTAAAGTCTAAAACAACACACGTTGTTCTATGAGAACGCGTGAGTCTATCCGCGATCGCGTAGGCCTAGGTAGCCTATGCTTTGCGTTTGCGTGAGTTTGTGTGCGATCGCGTAAAGCATGTTCTGGGGGAAGTGGAGTTTTTTCTTTGCGATCGCGAAAATGTTCTCCCGATCCCAAAGAAGGGACATCTTGGCAGAACTTAGATATTTCAAAATCGAGGGTTTAAGTCATTTTACAAAATTTTATTTTGGGAGCTCGTTTGGAGGCAAGTCTTGGCGATATTTTCAAGGGAGTGATTGGGGTAAGTGATTCTTACTTAGTTTTGGTTAAATTCCATGATTATATCTTTGATTCATCATTTAATTAGTTATTTGGGTTGAGAAATTGAGGAAAATGGAGGAAACTTCTTAGGCTGAATTTTGGAGATTAGAGCGAGATTTTGATATCGGATTTGAGTAATTTTGGTAAAGTTGGACTACTGGTTAAATGGAAGTTCAAACTTCATAACTTTTATCGGATTTCGATACGTGGGCCCGGGGTTTGACTTTTGTGTTTACTTTTTGACTTTAGATTATGAACTTAGCATTTTTATATGGAATTGATTCCTATATCTTGAGTTGATTGTATCGAATGTTTGTGGCTAGATTCGAGGCATTCGGAGGCATAGGGATTTCTAGTAGAGTGATTCAATCTGCTCGAGGTAAGTATCGTATCTAAACTCGGTTGAGGCACCAGTTCCCTGTATTGTTGTGACAACCACGTGCTTTTTGGTGCGCACGAGATGATCCCATGTGCGGGCACCAAGATTATATATTCACGTTTCAGTTGTGCTAGGGCTCTTATAAGCCCAGAAATGACTGTTAAGCTTTAAGCTTTAATATCTCACATGTTGTAAGAGTTAATGTGATCAAATAGAGGTTGATGAGACTATTTAGAGGTTTAACCCCTGACGAACTTAATAAATGGTTTTCATTGATGAAATTGCATGTTTGAGTTACGATAGCACACTTTGCACATGCCTACACATTAGCATGTTATTTACACCAGCCCAGAGACATGAGAATCTTGTTTCATTCATCATATACAGGTATACTTGTTTTATTGCTTGTGTATGATATTGTTGGACTGGGGCCTGCGGCTATGCCGGACGAATTATATTATTGGCACGTGAGTTGTCCGTGTAGCTCCATGTATTAATATAATTGGCACATGAGTTGTCCGTGCGGATTCATATATTGATATTATTTGACACGTGAGTTGTCCATGCAGCACGTGATGTGTCCGTGCATGTTCTATTATTAGCACGTGAGTTGTCCGTGTAATGTGTGGAACTTGTACTTCCTTTATCATTCATTTTATTTACTTGTTTATTTCCTCTACATCTCATAATATTTTTGAGCGGGATATTTTGGGAAAACTATGCACATGCACATACAGAAATTCTTCTCATGAAGCCTTATGAGAGAGCTTTAAATATTATGTTGTGTTGGTCTAAACAGACAGAATCACATTGAATGAATTAGTATCCTCAATAATTTAAGCTTCTCTTACCTTGCCTTGTTTATTTGCGATACTTACTTAGTTGCTTATACTCACACTACGCCTTGTACCTCGTGTGCAGATCCAGGCAGTTCCGGACATGGTGGTTGTTGATCGTGGAGTTTCTACCTGCTCAGAGATAATCGAGGTAGCTGCTTTGGCATTCGCAGACCTTGACTCTTCTCCCCTATCTTTAGTTCTATTTATTCAGTTCTACTTTCTAGACAGTGTATCGGGCTATGTCATTATATAGATGCTCATGTACTCGGTGAAACCCTTATTTTGGGAAACTTCTGTATTGAGTGATGACATTTTATCTAGTTTTACGAGAGTTTGATTATTTAATCATGTTTTAGTATACTCAAAATTTAAATGTGTTGGTAATGTTTAAGTTATCGTGTCACGACCCAATTTCTAACTCAGGTCGTGATGGCGCCCAACACCGGAGTCAGGCAAGCCAACACTAGTTTACTAACGAGGTTACCTCATTTAATAGGATATTCAAATACTTGCCAAGTTTTAAGTTAAGAAAATCGTTGAATGGAAGCAGATAAGTGAGGCTACCTAACTCAGTGTAACTCAAAAATCACGTGCCAACATATACAGTTTAGCAAAAATACTAGAAAGTCTACTACGTGAGTCAGGACCTAGTGTCACAAGTCTACAGGCGGCTAGTGGAATATACAAAACTAGACAGAATAACTGTACTACTGTCTGAACAAAAATAGACAGAAATAACAAAAGACAACTCCAAGGTGCTGCTGAGAAACGCCAAGGGGAGAAGCTCACCGTGAAGTCGGATCCAGAATATGCACTCAAGATCGCGCTTCGGTCTGATAACCAAATGCACCTGCCTCAGAACCTGTACAATTAAGTACAAAAGCCTAACATGAGTACATATAAACACATGAGATTATACTTGGAGTCAAGAACTCAAACAAATGAAGTTTTTGAACGTAACTTCCTAATATTCTCATGCAAATTCAAGGATAATAAGCAACTCACATACTAGCAGGAATACATGCAAAGCACAAAAGAGCATGCTTGTGTGCCCTAAAACTACCCAACATAACATAGTAGTAGCTACGCACGGACTCTCGTCACCTCGTGCGTGCGTAGCCCCCGCAAGTAAGGACATTTGAATCATTTACAATCACCTATGGGGACAATTCCCTCTTACAAGGTTGGAAAGGAGACTCACCTCGTGTCGAATCTACTTCTCGTACCAAGAACGCGCCCAAAACTCCAAACTCTACACCCGAGGACTCGAAACTAGCCAAATGTTATACAAATATATCAATTCATGCTCAAAGTATGGAAATTCTCCTACTTATTTAGTAAATTCATCATTCTTGAAGAAATCCCAAAATTCACCCCTGGGCCCGCACACTCGGATTCCAAATATTCTCGAAGGAAACACTCACCCATAGCCTAAGGATAATTCATATATGATTTTTGTATGATTTCTTGGTAGATAATGGAGAAATTCCCTAAACTTCATCAAGCCCTAGGTTTCCACTCTAACCCTTGATTTACACTAATTAGAGTGTTAATCTACCTAGAAATTGATGTATTAAACCAACATTGAAATGGAAATTACTTACCTCTTAGTAGCTAGGTCGTTTGGCTCCCTCTCAAGCTCCCAAAATCGCCAATGGAGGAAGAAACGGGGTGAAAAATGGTTAAGTCTCGCGTCTAAAGAACTCACTGCCATCAGTGATTTCGCACCTGCGGCTCGAGGACCGCACATACGGAAGTGGCCAAGAAGGCCTAGGATCGCACCTGCGGAGGGAGGCCCGCACCTGCGGCTCCGCTTCTGCGGAATCATGTCCGCACCTGCGATAATGGACCTTCTCCCTTGGGGCCGCACCTACGAGACCTGGACCGCAAGAGCGGTCTTGCACCTGCGACTGGGCAACTGCACCTGCGGTCACACCAGTTCAGGTGCACCAGCAGTTAAGGCTATTGGTTTTTGGCTTCGTTTGGTGCCCCGGAGGCACCTGCGCCCACCCGAGCCCCCGTCCAAATATACCAACAAGTCCTAAATCATATTACGGACTCGGTCGAACCTTCGGAACACCCGAAACAACGCTAAAACTCAAAATCACCCCTCAAAACCCCTTAGAATCAAACTTAAGAACTTTATGTTCTTGAATTCGGATTCAATGCGCCGAACCGACCTATACTACTCGGAATGACACCAAATTTTGTAGGAAAGTCATAAATGACATAACAAAACTATTCCCTCTCTCGGAACTCCGTTTGGACCTCGATAACACAAAAACATGTTCCAAACCAAATTATGAACTTAAGGAAACTCTATTTTCGCTATTTGGCGCCGAAACGCTCCCAGGTCATCCAAAACCCATTCCGGACATACGCACAAGTTCAAAATCATCATACGAAGCTACTGGAACCGTCAAAACTCATTTCCGAGGTCATTTACTCAAAATGTTGACCGAAGTCAAACTTGGCCTTAAAGGCCAACCTTAAGGAACCAAGTGTTCCTATACCACTCTAAACACTTCCAAATATCGAACCACCTATCCCCGCAAGTCATAAATCACTATAAGCCGCTACAGGAAGTCTTAATTGGGGGAACGGGGTCCGATTACGCAAAATTACTGGTCGGGTCGTTATATTCTCCACCTCTTAAATAAATGTTCGTCCTCGAACGGGTCTAGAATCATACCTGAAGTGCTGAATAAGTGAGGATATCTGCTCCGCATGTCCTCGTCGGACTCCCAAGTCGCCTCCTCGATCGGTTGGCCCCTCCACTGGACCTTCACAGCAGAAACTCTCTTGGATCTCAACTGGCGATCCTGTCTATCAATAATAGCAACTGGCTCTTCCTCGTATCCCAATCTCTCATCCAACTGAATAGTGCTAAAATCAACCACGTGAGAGAAGTCGGCGTGGTATCTCCGGAGCATGGATACATGAAAGACTGGATGAACTCCTGATAAGCTGAGAGGTAAGGCAAGCTCATAAGCAACCTCCCCAACTCGCCTCAATACCTCGAAAGGACCTATAAACCTCGGGCTCAGCTTGCCTTTCTTCCCAAACCTCATAATACCCTTCATCGGTGAGACCTTCAACAGAACCTTATCTCCCTCCATAAATGACACATCATGCGCCTTCTGATCTGCGTAGCTCTTCTGTCTAGAATGTGCTGTGCGGAGCCTCTCCCGAATCAACTTCACCTTCTCCAATGCATCTCTCACCAAGTCCGTGCCATATAACTTAGCCTCGCCAGGCTCAAACCACCCGATAGGAGCACGACATCGCCGACCATACAAAGCCTCAAATGGAGCCATCTCGATGCTGGACTGATAACTGTTATTGTAAGCAAACTTGAACAAAGGCAAGACTGGTCCCACTGGCCTCCAAAGTCAATCACACATTCCCGGAGCATGTCCTCCAATATCTGAACTATACGCTTCGACTGCCCATCAGTCTGCGGGTGAAATGCTGTGCTGAGATCTATCTGAGTGCCCATCTCTCTGTGCAATGCTCTACAGAAGTGTGAGGTGAACTGAGGACCTCGATCTGATATAATGGACGCCGACACACCGTGCAACTGAACTGTCTCCCGAATGAAGATCTGGGCTAGCCTCTCAGAAGTATAAGTAGTAGCCACAGGAATGAAATGCGCCGATTTGGTCAGTCTATCCACGATGACCAAAACTGCGTCAACCTTCCGCAAAGTCCGAGGCAACCCAACCACGAAGTCCATAGTGATGACCTCGCACTTTCACTGAGGAATGGCCATCTGCTGAAGTAGGCCTCCTGGCCTCTGGTGTTCATACTTAACCTGCTGGAAATTAAGGCACCTAGCCACATACTCCACAATGTCCTTCTTCATCCGCCTTCACCAGTAATGCTTCTTCAAATCACGATACATCTTCGTAGCACCAGGATGAACAGAATACTGAGAATTGTGTTCCTCCTCCAGGATCCTCTCCCTCAGGCCATCAACATTAGGAACACATAAACGGCCCTGAAGTCTCAGAACACCATCCCCGCCCATAGTAACCTCCTTAGCACCACCCTGAACTACTGTCTCCCGCAGCTCTGCCAAATACGGATCATCAAACTGCCGAGCCTTAATCTCCCCCAATAATGAAGACTGAGCAACCACATGTGCTAGAACTTGACGAGGCTCTGAAAGGTCCAAATTCACCAGGCGATTAGCCAAGGACTTAATGTCCAAGGCTAGAGGTCTCTCCTCCGTCGTAATGTAAGCCAAGCTACCCATACTCTCTGGCTTTCTGCTCAAAGCATCTGCTACCACTTTTGCCTTGCCCGGATGATAAAGAATGGTGATGTCATAATCCTTCAGCAACTCAAGCCATCCGTGCTGCCTCAAATTAAGATCCCTCTACTTGAACAAGTTTGTAAGATGCGGTGGTCTGTATAAACCTCACAAGACACCCCATACAAGTAATGCCTCCAAATCTTAAGAGCATGAACAATCACCGCCAACTCCAAATTGTGCATAGGGTAATTCTTCTTATGAACCTTCAGCTGGCGCATAGCATAAGCAATAACTCTACCTTCCTGCAGCAACACACATCTCAAGCCAACGCGTGAAGCGTTGCAATACACTGTATACATCCCAGAACCGGAAGGCAATACTAGAACTAGTGTTGAGGTCAATGCCGTCTTGAGCTTCTGAAAGCTCGCCTCACACTCGTCAGACCATCGGAACGGGGCATTCTTCTGAGTCAGTCTAGTCAGTGGGGCTGCAATGGATGAAAAGCCCTCCACAAATCGTCGATAGTAGCCTGCCAGACCCAAGAAACTCCTGATCTCTGTAGCTGAAGCAGGACGTGGCCAACTATGAACTGCCTCAATCTTCTTAGGATCAACCTTGATACCCTCTCCAGATACCACATGCCCCAAGAATGTCACGGAATCTAACCAGAACTCACACTTTGAGAACTTAGCATATAGTTTCTGTTCTCGCAAAGTCTAGAGCACAACTCTCAAACGCTGCTCGTGCTCCCCCAGGCTACGTGAGTAAATCAAGATGTCATCAATAAAGATAATGAGGAAGGAATCAATATACGGCCTGAGCACCCTATTCATCAAGTCCATGAATGTTGCTGGGGCATTAGTCAACCCAAATGACATCACCAGGAACTCATAATGGCCATATCTCGTAGGAAAAGCAGTCTTCGGAACATCTGAGGTCCGAATCTTCAACTGATGATATCCCGATCTCAAATCAATCTTAGAAAACACCTTAGCACCCTTCAACTAGTCAAACAAATCATCGATGCGCGGCAAAGGATACTTGTTATTAATGGTGACCTTGTTCAACTAGCGGTAATCAATACACATCCGCATAAACCCATCCTTCTTCTGCACAAATAGGACTGGAGCACCCCACGACGATACACTCGGTTTGATAAACTCCTTAGCCAACAACTCCTCAAGCTGCTCCTTTAACTTCTTCAACTCCTTAGGAGCCATACGGTACGAGGAAATGGAAATAGGTTGGGTGCCTGGAGCTATATTAATGTAGAAATCAACATCACGATCCGTAGGCATGCCCGGGAGGTCTGAAGGAAATACATCAGCAAACTCTCGAACAACTGGCACTGAATCAATCTTCGGGGACTCGGTGGTGATGTCCCACACATAAGAAAGATACGCAAAAAAACCCTTCTCGACCATATGTCGAGCCTTTAGGAAGGAAATAACTCTACTGGCTGCACTAACCGAGGAACCTCTCCACTCCAGCTTAGGCAACTCAGGCATGGCCAAAGTAACCATCTTGGCATGGCAATCCAAGATGGAATGATAGGGAGATAGCCAATTCATCCCCAAATTAATCTCAAAATCAACCATGTCGAGCAACAGGAGGTCCGCTCTAGTCTCGAACCCACAGAATGAGACTATACAAGACCGATAGATTTGGTCTACCACCACAGAATTGCCCACGGGAGTGGACACATAAATAGGAGTACCCAAGGACTCACGAGGGACATCTAGAAAACAATCAAATAAGGCTGACACATATGAATAAGTGGATCCTGGGTCAAATAGCATTGATGCCTCTCTACCACATACTGAAATAGTACCTGTGATCACGGCGTCTGAGGCCATTACATCCTCTCGGGCCGGAATAGCATAGAATCTGGCTGGAGTACCTGAAGACTGACCTCCGCTGGACTGAATAGGGGCTAGCTGAGCTCCCCCTACTTGGCCTCCACCTCTGAGACGACCTCTACCGGCCTGTCCTCCACCTATGGGCGGACGGGGCACCGGTGCTGAGTATGTAGGCTGGTAACTCTCCTGAACAGCCTTGCCCCGAAGCCTGGGACAAGTCCTCCTCATGTGGCCTGAATCCCCACACTCATAAACACCTCACTGGTGGCATGACCTGCTGTCCTGAAGAATAACCCTGGATAGCTGGGGGACGGTGAGAACCCTATGGCATGGCACTAAAGTAAGGACTAGAAGGGGAACCTGCTGGTCTACCCAGGATATACGACTGCCACCATCTGCGAGCCCTGCCCTTAAGCTGAAAGGTAGTGAAATCTATGCCATGGGACTCTAATATCTTCATGTTGTGCAGTCTGTCCCTGCACCTGTCAATGAAGTCCTGAGCATCCTCGCCTAGCTCACCTCCGAAGACTAGAGGGTGCAATCGAGTCCTTCTGTCTAATAACTTTTGTGGATCGCCGTCCGCAGCTGGTCTGAGCTCTGGTGCTACTGCTGCTGGCTGGACCCCAGCCATGGGCAGTGTACCTGGGGTATGATGCAACGCTGCTGTATGACCTGCAGCCTGGGCAGTAGGGGTTTGGACTCCCCCTCCCGCCTGAGAAGTGGCAGTATCTGCTTGAAATAAAGGAGCCTGGGACATAGTGTCCATGAATCTCATCATACGGCCCATGACCTCCCGGAAGCCTGACGCCGTCATGAAGTCCACTGGAGCAGGATCTGCTGGGGGCACCTCGTCCTGCTCCTCAATGATAGGATCCTCTGGTGGTGGTGCAACTGGAACAACTCTAGGACGCCCTCGTCCCCTACCTCGGGCCGGTGCCCTCCCCCGACCTCTGCCACGACCTCTAACGGCGGGGGTAGCGGCCCCTCCTGGGTCTGGGACATCGGATGCGCGCATCCTCACCATTTGTGAGAGAATAGAAGAATGAGTTTTTTGTATACCATCGACTGCATGATAGAATATGAATAAAGAGAGGTTTCCTAACACCCTATAGCTTCCCAAAGATAAATACAGACGTCTCCGTATCGATCCGCAAGACTCTATTAGGTTTGCCTGTGACTTGTGAGACCTACGTGAACTTAGAGCTCTGATACCATGTTGTCACGACCCAATTTCTAACTCAGGTCGTGATGGCGCCCAACACCGGAGTCAGGTAAGCCAACACTAGTTTACTAACGAGGTTACCTCATTTAATAGGATATTCAAATACTTGCCAAATTTTAAGTTAAGAAAATCGTTGAATGGAAGCAGATAAGTGAGGCACAATAACTCAATGTAACTTAAAAATCATGTGCCAACATATACAGTTTAGCGAAAATACTAGAAAGTCTACTAGTATTTTCCACTAGTATAACCAGATGCACCTGCCTCAGAACCTGTACAATTAAGTACAAAAGCGTAGCATGAGTACATATAAACAAATATGTACTCAGTGAGTATCCCTTTCTAAACTCGAAGAAGTAGTGACGAGAGGTAGATGTGATACTTACTAGGGTCAATAACAAATAATATGATTAAATGAATCTAGACAGGAATAGTAGTCATGGAAATCACTAAGGCATGAAGTATCAATTATATAAAACTGCAATTTATTCTCATGAATCAAATAGCAATTATCACAAAAGTCCCAAGTTCCCCTATAATAACAAGACTCTCAGTCAAATACATAGCACATAGTATGCCGAAGCGTACGGCCGTAGCGACGTAAAAATAAATGTGCACTGCCGAGAGTCGAATGGCTCGAACCATAGATGCATCTATTACCCTGCTCGCGAATCGAACATGCGACGCGGTTGACATAATGATAGGCTACCCCGCTCACGAATCATACATGCGACGCGGGTGCTCGTATACATACACAGAATTTATCAGGAATTTAGTAGTTTAACAGAGAATATACTTGGAGTCATTTACAATCACCTATGGGGACAATTCCCTCTTACAAGGTTGGAAAGGAGACTCACCTCGTGTCGAATCTACTTCTCGGACCAAGAACGCGCCCAAAACTCCAAACTCTACACTCGAGGACTCGAAACTAGCCAAATGTTATACAAATATATCAATTCATGCTCAAAGAATGGAAATTCTCCTACTTATTTAGTAAAATCATCATTCTTGAAGAAATCCCAAAATTCACCCCCGGGCCCGCACACTCGGATTCCAAAAATTCTCGAAGGAAATACTCACCCATAGCCTAAGGATCATTCATATATGATTTTTGTATGATTTCTTGGTAGATAAGTGGATAAATTCCCTAAAATTAATCAAGCCCTAGGTTTTCACTCTAACCCTTGATTTACACTAATTAGAGTGTTAATCTACCTAGGAAGTGATGTATTAAACCAACATTGACGTGGAAATTACTTACCTCTTAGTAGCTAGGTCGTTTGGCTCCCTCTCAAGCTCCCAAAATTGCCAATTGAGGAAGAAACTGGATGAAATATGGTTAAGTCCCGTGTCTAAAGAACTCACTGCCATAAGTGATTTCGCACCTGCGGCTCGAGGACCGCACCTTCGGTCTCGCACCTGCGGCTCCGCTCCTGCGAAATCATGTCTGCACCTGCGATAATGGACCTTCTCTCTTGGGGCCGCATCTGCGAGGCCTGGACCGCAGGAGCGGTCTCGCACCTGCGACTGGGCAACCGCACCTGCGGTCACACCAGTTCAGGTGCACCACCAGTTAAGGCTGCTGGTTTTTTGCCTCGTTTGGTGCCTGGGAGGCACCTGGGCTTAACTGAGCCCCCGTCCAAATATACCAACAAGTCCTAAATCATATTACGGACTCGCTCAAACCTTCGGAATGCCCGAAACAACGCTAAAACTCAAAATCACCCCTCAAAACCCCTTAGAATCAAACTTAAGAACTTTAAGTTCTTGAATTCAGTTTCAATGCGCCGAACCGACCTATACTACTCGGAATGACACCAAATTTTACAGACAAGTCATAAATGACATAACAGAACTATTCCCAGTCTCGAAACTCTGTTCGTACCTCGATAACACAAAAAAACGTTCCAAACCAAATTATGAACTTAAGGAAACTCTATTTTTACTATTTTGCGCCGAAACGCTCCCGGGTCATCCAAAACCCATTCCGGACATACGCACAAGTCCAAAATAATCATACGAAGCTACTGGAACTGTCGAAACTCGATTTTGAGGTTGTTTACTCAAAATGTTGACTGAAGTCAAACTTGGACTTAGAGGCCAACCTTAAGGAACCAAGTGCTCCTATACCACTCTAAACACTTCCAAATATCGAACCACCCATCCTCGAAACTCATAAATAACTATAAGCCGCTACGGGAATTTGTATTTGGGGGAACGGGGTCCGATTACGCAAAACGACTGGTCGGGTCGTTACATATCGGCTTGCCTAGTACCATGATACGCGCCATCATGACAAGTTGAGTTTTGGGTCAAGACAAGTTGGTATCAGAGCCTAGTTTACATAGGTCTCATGATTCATGAGCAAGTTTAGTTGAGTCTTGCGGATCGGTACAGAGATATTTGTACTTATCTTCAAGAGGTTGACGAACCTTGATAAAAAGTTCACATTCTTGTATTCTTGTCGTACAAATTTGTTGATCCCGGGAACTAAACTTCTGTTATTCTATTATCTCACAGATAGTGAGTACACGTGCTATCGGACCAAACAAACAGCCACCAGTACCACCGGTTAGGGCCATTAGAGGTCGGGGTCACGGTAGGGGTTGAGGTGCAGCTCGTACAGTAGCTAGAGAAGCGCTGACTGATCCACCTGTTTCTCCAACTCCTGAGCATGTTCTAGATAGGGTTGAGCCCATGGGGCCAGTTGAGGCATCAACTGTGCCTATTGTGGTTCCAGGCTTTCAGGAAGCTCTGTCCCAGATATTGTCTGTTTGCACTAGCCTCGCTCAGGGGGTTTGCTTTCAAATCGCGCCAGCTACTTCTAAGGCTGGGGGAGGTACTCAGATTGTCGCCTCTTGCACCACAGAGAAGGTGATGTAGGGACTTCAGATATCGGGGGTACTACCAGCCCAGCTGGTTGTAGTTGCGCAACTCTAGGTGGGTCCCGTTATGAGTGATGATCAGCAGAAGAGACTGGAGATATTTGGGAGACTTGAGCCTCCCTTATTCAGTGGGGCTGAGTTAGAGGATGCCTTTGACTTCTTGGATAGGTGCTGGCGAATTCTTTGTACGACAGGTATTCTAGAGACCAGTGCAGTCTCATTTACTACATTTTAGTTTGCTGGGGATTCCTTCAAATGGTCGGAGGCCTATGAGAGGCGCATGCTAGTTGGTGCAGCGCCACTTTCATCGCATGAGTTCTTCGTTCTCTTCTTGGAGAAGTTTGTGCCACAGACCTACAGGGAGGAGCTGTGCAAGCAGCTCGAGCAGCTGCATCAACATGGCATGTATGTGACCTAGTATGAGATGATATTCTCAGAGTTGGCTCATCACGCGGTTTGGTTGGTACCCACTGAGAGGGAGAGGATTAGGAGGTTCATTGATGGCCTTTCCTATCAGTTACATTTTGTTATGACCTAGAAAAGTGTAACATGTGGTATATTTGACGAGGTGGTTGATATTGCTCGGCGACTATAGATGGTCCATCGTCAGGAGCATGAGGGGGGGGGGGGAAGGACAAGAGGCCTCGTGGATCAAGTGGTTTCAGCGGTGTTTCTTTCGGGGGTCAGTCCCACAACAACAGGGGTCATCCTTATAGGCCCGCTCTGACGGCTCGTCCAACTCATTGTGGTGCATCAGTTAGCCACAGTTCTTACAGTGATCGCTCGGGCCAGTCAACATTCATTGCACTACCAACACAGAGTTCTCACCATGCCTCGTCTGCCCAGGTTTCAACAGGTAGTTCCCCTGGTTATCAGGAGCAACAACTCCGTTAGAGGAGGGGTTCATTCGAGTGTGGGGACTTGAGTCATCTCAAGAGGGACTGCCTTAGATTGTTGAGTGGGGTTCCACAACAGAGTTCCCAGCCGATGATACCAACACCACAAGTTACTTCACCACTCGCCCAACCAACTCGGGGTGGGGCCCAGGCAGCTAGAGGTCGTTCTAGAAGAGGAGGCCGATCAAGTGGCGTCCATGCTTGATTTTGTTCTAATCCTGCCAGACCAGAGGCCGTTGCTTCAGATGCAGTGATCTCAGGTATTGTTTCCGTGTGCCACAAAGACGCTTCAACATTATTTGACCATGGTTCTACTTATTCCTATGTATCATCTTATTTTACTTGTTATTGGATCTATCCCATGAGTCCTTAGTTTCAAATATTCATGTCTCTACGCTGGTGGGCGATACTACTGTTTTAGACCATGTATATCGAATGTATGTGGTGACTATTGGGGGAATCGAGACTAGAGTTGATCTCTTATTGCTTAGTATGGTTGATTTCGACGTGATCTTGGGTATGGATTGGCTGTCTTTATGTAATGCTATTCGGGATTGTCACGCTAAGACCGTGACATTGTCAATGTACGGTTTGTCAAGGACAGAGTGGAGAGGTGCTCTATATTATGTTCCTAGTAGGGTGATATATTATTTGAAGGCCTAACGGGTGGTTAGGAAGGGGTTTTTGTCGTATTTAGCCTTTGGGAGGGATGTTGGTCTTGATACCCCTACTATTGATTTTGTTCCGCTAGTGCGAGATTGTTTGGATGTGTTTCTTGCAGACCTACCGGGCATGCCACACGACATGGATATTGAATTTGGTATTAACTTGGTGCCGGGGACTCAACCAATTTCTATTCCTCCGTATCGTATGGCACCAGCTGAGTTGAAGGAATTTGAAGATCAGCTTCAGGAACTTATTGATAAGCGGTTTATTAGGCCAAGTGTTTCTCCTTGGGGAGCACCAATCCTATTTGTAAAGAAGAATGATGGTACTATGCAGATGTGCATCGACTATAGGTAGTTGAACAAAGTTACAATCAAGAAAAAGTATCCTTTGTCGCGTATTGATGATCTATTTGACCAGCTTCAGGGAGAGAGTGTGTTCTCTAAGATTGATTTGAGATATGTGTATCACCAGTTGAAGATTCAAGACTTAGATATTCTAAAGACAGCATTCATAACATGTTATGGTCACTATGAGTTCCTTGTGATTTCTTTTGGGCTGACCAATGCCCTAGCAACATTCATGCATTTGATGAATAGTGTCTTTCATCCATATCTTGACTCATTTGTCATAGTATTCATTGATTATATCCTAGTGCACTCACGTATCCAGGAGGAGCATGCCCAGTATTTGGGGATTGTATTACAACAGCTGAGGTCGGAGAAACTTTGTGCCAAGTTCTCCAAGTGTGAGTTTTGGCTTAGTTCGGTGGCGTTCTTGGGGCACATGGTGTCCAGTGAGGGGATTAAGGTGGATCCAAAGAAGATAGAGGTGGTCTAGAGTTTGCCAAATTGTCCTCAACTACTGAGATTTGGAGCTTTCTCGGCTTTGCCAGTTATTATCGTCGCTTCATAGAGTGTTTCTCGTCTATTTCATTGTTTTTGACCAAATTGACCCAGAAGGGTGCTCCTTTCAAGTGGTCAGATGAGTATGAGGAGAGCTTCCAGAAGTTTAAGATTGCTTTGACCACAACTTCGGTTCAAGCTCTTCCTTCAGCTTCTGGCTCGTATAAAGTGTATTGTGATGCTTATTGGATTTGTATTGAGTGTGTGTTGATGTAGGAGGTGTCACGCCCCCTTATTCCTCGCGAAGTCCGGGTTTTGATATTTTTGGGACAACTCATTTCCTTTTGGGAAGGGGTATGGAATTTGAAGAGTCGCCACCTAACGGATTTAAGGTGCGTTAGGGCACCTAAGCAAATAACTCATAAACCGATTTACATTACCAGAGATTGGGTAAGGGATCGAAATTACCATAAGGGGA
Source organism: Nicotiana undulata (assembly GCA_005239495.1). Taxonomy (NCBI): domain Eukaryota; kingdom Viridiplantae; phylum Streptophyta; class Magnoliopsida; order Solanales; family Solanaceae; genus Nicotiana; species Nicotiana undulata. Next base: position 3,991 of record ML250068.1, on the reverse strand, counting down.
AAGTATTAGGCACCCCTCGAGGTCCACAACGGTGGGTCCCGACCAAACTCATTTTAAGTGAATTTCGTCATAAAGCAATTTAAACAAGTAAAGATTATTTTAAAACGGGAACAAAGGGGTCCTAGGTTTAATAGCCTATAGGATCACTTCTGTGCAACACTCGGTAAACTTTCCTCAAATAGAGGTGTTACGCGTAGTATTAACGCACAGGTCATCATATCCTTTACTACCCAATTACCCTCCCCTTTATTACTATCTAAGATTTCTAATAACATCAAATACGTACCCTATGCGTGCATTACCCATCCCTTTCCTATGGCCCTGGAGGTGCTTAGGACCTCTATTAAGGTGGTTCTAGACTCACCTATGGTGCTTAAAAGGAGAAAACAAGGCGTCAAACAAAACAAGTAGGACTGTCACATAAAAAGAAGCAATTAAGGGCCCACATTTACCTCCACAAATAAACAAACAATTGCACGCCTCAAACAAACAGTTTTAAACGATTTAAGGTCCTATAGCAGAATATCTAGATGAGCACAAAGCAGAATACGCAACATTTCATTAAGGCGAGGTAGTGAATGCCTAATTAGTTTTCCTACTGATTTTATCACTTACTGAATCTGGGCAGTTTATAAGCAGTCAAACAAACACAGTTTTACAACTTCAGAAATTTAGTTGTCCTACAGGCTTGCCTAGGTGTGGATCAGCAGTATCCTATAGACATGTCATCTATACGTTAATCAGAACGTAATTATAACCCAATGATTGATTTTTATCTATTTAGACCCTATAGGCATGTTGTCTAGGTGCTGAAAAATGATCACAACCGTTACAAAACCGGTATTACATGTTTATCTCTATAAGCATAATATCTAAGAGAGTGCAACAAAAGGTCCTAGAAACATGATCTCTAATGCACATAGGAAAGTTTGAGAGCATGATTATTAAGGCAGAATTGATAAATGACCTAGAAACAAGATTTCTAACGCAAATGTGAGAATTCAGGATTTTCAGAACAAAAAAATAGAAATTTAGGACAAATAATGAGGTGAGTCCTAGAAGCATGACTTCTAATGCATATACCAATCCTATGGTCATGGTTTCTAATGCATATAAATAATCATAATCAATCCTATGGGCACGATTTCTACCCGGTCCACACTATATATATATATATATAAAAGTCCCCCCAGTTTTACTAATGACCTCAATATCTGTTATTTTACAAGAATTATTCTTACAGACCAGATATAAATGAATTACATAATGAAATTACTATACTATAGGGGTCCTGGATAGGCCCAACAGTAAACTTGGAAACGAGGCCTTCAACCAAGTCTGAAGTATGCCAACATCTCATAGTACACCAAATGGTCTTCTGGTGTGTCACAGTTCCCAGGGGCCTCAGGGACCCTGAGCAATGCTCACTCCAGAAACCCTTATAAAGAAACTATTTTTGTGAACAATTTTGGAAGAGCCAGCCCCAGTGTGTCAGAGTTCGGAGGAGTCTCACGGACTCCTAAGCAGTGCTCACACTAGAGGGGCAGGACCCTAGATGTCTAAGAGTAGGAATTAAAAATAGTATATGAAAATAGAGGATAATTCTTAGGAAAAACAGTTTGTTTTTTACAAGTAAAATAGGAACAAACAGAGTCATTTCAGCACTTTGAATTCAAACAAAGATCCCAACAATCAAAAAGTAGACAGAAACAAGATCACAAGCACTTCAAGCAAAGTTTGACTTAGTTCATTAATTATGAATAGGTGGGCATATAGCATGCTAGGGAAAAAATCATAAACGGACAACTTCACAGAGAAAGGTAGTAGGGGTTAGGAACATAGAAGTCCTTAATCAGGAACACATAAATAGGGCAAGAATGAAAACATAATAGTTTAGAAACAAGTGGATGTGCATCCTGGATCAAATAAGAGCATGCTAAGGTGTATGAACTATACTGACATACTAGACAAGTCAATTTCATAAGAGTTAAGGGCATGCTAGTTATCAGAAACATAAAGGCATGCAGAGGCAAGTTTACATATTATAACAACCAAATTTCATAACACTGAATAGCAACAGAAGTAGTCATGCTGATTGAAAGTAATAGACAAGAAATACATAAGAATCTAGCCTTATAGAAATAGTCATGCTAACTAGGATCAGTAAACATAGGTTTAACTGCACAGAAGCAGTCATTGTAATTGAGGTCAATAAACAGGAAAGATAGAAGTTTAACTACACAGAAGTAGTTATGCTAATTAAAATCAACAAAAAGGAACAAAAGTAATCATTCTAATTGAAATCAATACACAGGAAATACATGGATTTAACTACACAGAAGTAGAGCAACAGACATGAAAGCAAATAGGTTTAAACTTCACAGCATAATGAATGGCAATAGGAGGGGAGACATACCAGTTAAAATAGCAAACAAGAAGATAAAAGGATGCAGAACCCAATAGTCTAGCCTTGGCTTTCAGCCAGATAGACAGTGTAGCAAACACAAGTAACAGAAGGATTTGAATAAGAGCAAGAGTTTGTGTGTGTGTGTTTCTTTCTGAATGTGTCCGTCTTAAAGCGAAATCAGAGTGGATTTTATATAGAACTTAGCAAGGTAAAACAAATAAGGTAAAAAATAAATCTTAGTTCATAAAATAAGGTATAAAAATAAATCAATAAGTTAATTGGGGAACTAACTCAATCAATTTACACATGAAAAATCCAGAAGATACCCCTCAGAATAGGGAGAATCAATTAAGAGTCTAGATTGGGGTTCAAATATGGTCAATAAGTCAACCGCAGACCGTCAGACTAATTAGTCTAAGTAAGGCAAGTAGCACCAGTTAGAAGTCATAAATAAATAAAGTAAGTAAAATCACAAAGAAGTACTAACTTTAACAAGAAAATATAATTTGAACCCTAAATAAAATCAGTCAAGATAAAGTAAGTAAAATCACAATGAAGTACTAACTTTAACAGGAAAATATAATTTGAACCCTAAATAAAACCAGTCAAGCTATTTTGATTGACAAAGATAAACAATAACAGAAAAAATTGAAGTAATCAGTGCAATAAGAAGAAAAACCTAGGGTTTAAAGCATATACACAAAAAATAGTCAGACTAGTAAAGATAATCAGATTCAAACCCTTAGGAGTTTTAAAACCTTTTGGAGAGAGCTTAAAACGAAACCCTAGTTTTAAAAAACATTAGAATCGAACAGTAATGAGGAAAAACAGAAGTTTTTTCAAAGAGAAATACCAAATAACACTTAAAATGTTTCAGATCTACAGGGATTTGAACATACCCAAGTAGCATAAGATTTGTTTTTAAAAAAAATGACAGAGATGAAAGAAAACCTGGTTTAAAACCATATATTCTATCCATAAACACGAAGATAATAGTACTCACAAACGAAGATGGCCATAAGTAGGCTTATGAAACGGTTGTGAACAAAATCTGGGTTGAATCTCTTCGAGATTCTTTCATAAATCAACATAATCGAACATCTAGAATAGGTGAGAGGCCAGTAGGGGCCGAAAATTACAGAGAAACCCCATGAAATGGGGGTTTTCCGGTGACGGCGGCTAGGTTTTAGGGAGAGTGTTTGAGAGAGACGAGGAGAGATATTCATACATCATGCTATAATGCTGACGATACCACCACAACAGAGGAAATGTGTAAAAATTCCTAACCAACTGCAGAGTTAACTAAACATTGAATTCCTTCCTCCTGACTAAGATCATCATCACACTACAACCAATGATGGTGATTTTCCTANGGACTACTCAACTCACGCAACTAATATGAACTTTCCTCAGAAAATTACGAAGTAAAACACAAGAATAATCATTATAGGAGTCTTGCTCAACATCATACTGTTGCGGCGCGCAACCCGATCCAAATAACATACCTATGGCGGCGTGCCACCGATCCCATCATAGAATTTACATAAAGAAATATATACACAGAGCTGAATTGCTCGCTAACAC
>ML250067.1:128856-141526 GCA_005239495.1 Nicotiana undulata | reverse complement strand
CATTATTGATATACTTGGGTTGATTATGTCTAGATAATACCGTTCCGGAGTCGGATTCTAAAGGAAAGGTTGTGATTGAGGCTTGACTTGTATTTTTAGAGCCAAGATAAGTGTTTGGCCTAACCTTAGCTTGAGGTATTAGGTATAGAGTCTTATTTGCTATGTGTAATTCATGTCCAACATATAGGCGGGGTGACGAGTGCCTATATGTTGCGGTCAAGCATGCCCGTGAGTCAATTGTGATGAATCATACCATATTCTTATTATTCTCCGTACTATGAGTAATCTGTGATTTAGAAGTGATACCTTGATATTGTTTCATGACATGGGGAGTTATTGTGTTATTTGTTTCGGTTGAGGCTTTTACTATTGAAATTGTATTGCGGATGCGAGGTTGGTTATAGCTGAGTCCCTTGCCGGGACGGTAGAATTATTTTGAGTATTTCCATACACTTGAGACTTCTTATTGTTGATTTTCACATTATATTATTTCTTTTATATTATTTATCGCACGAGGGGACATGTCGTGCTGATTGTTTATTATTTAACACACGAGGGGACATGTCGTGTTGATCGTTTATTATTTGTCGCATGAGGGGACATGCCGTGCCGATTGTTTATTATTTATAACACGAGGGGACATGCCGTGTTGATTGTTTATTATTTGTCGCATGAGGGGACATGTCGTGCCGATTGTTTATTATTTATCACACGAGGGGACATGCCGTGTTGATCGTTTATTATTTGTCGCACGAGGGGGCATGCCGTGCTGATTGTTTATTATTTATCACACGAGGGGACATGCCGCTCGTTTATTATTTATTGCACGAGGGGACATTTCGTGCCGAGTGTTACTATTTACGCACGAGGGGACATTCCGTGCCGAGTGATTGTGAGGTTATGCACGAGGGGGCATGCCGTACCTTTTGTTGTTCATTATCTGTTTTGAGATTTTAAATTCCTGCTTTTACTTTTACATTTAAGTTATTACCCTGTTCTACCGTGTTAGTATTTTGTTGCCCCTTTTACCCCCAGCATGTTCTCCCCTTATCTGTCTTACTTGCTTATTTCCGTCGATATTTTTCCTGTTATTATATAGAATTGCACAGGTACATATATTGTTGTCGGTCCTAGCCTCGTCACTACTTCGCCGAGGTTAGGCTCGGCACTTACTCAGTACATGGGGTCGGTTGTACTGAAGCTACACCTGCACTTCTTTATGTTGTACAGACTACGCAGCCGGAACCCGGTGGTCACTGACAGTCGGAGCATTCCATTAGTTCACACAGGAGACATCGAGGTAGACCCGCAGACGTTCGTGGGCCTTGGCGTCACCTTCTACCCTTCACTTTCAGCTCTGTCTTATCTTATAGTTCAAAGACAGTCATATGTACTTATTTTCAGACCTTTGTTTTAGTGATCTCTTAGACAACTCGTGAGTATGTGACACCAGTTCCAGGATTTGTATATGGGTTTTATTTCGAAATTGCTAGATTATTTTTGGTAATTTGTTAACCTTTATATTGCTTACCATCGATGCTTTAGTTACCTTGTTCGTTTTAGTTGTTAATGAATCCCATCTAGTTCAAACGCTGGCTTGTCTAGCGAATTTAACGTTAGACGCAGTCATGGCCGAAGGTGGGATTTCGGGTCGTCACAAGAATGTAATGACTCGACCGGTCGTTTTGAGCTCTAGCGCGTCGTTCAGAAGTTGGAAGTCATGAACAACTTCATTTCAGGTATTATGACTTGTGCGCATGGTCGGAGTTGAAATTCGGGAAGTTCGGAGTAAAATCGGCAAAAACATTCTCATTTCGGAAGCCTTAAGTTGGGAGAATCGACTAAGATTGGAATTTGGAGTAAACGACCTTGGAATCAGGATTTGAAGGTTCCACCAGGTTCGTATGATGATTTCGGACTTGGGCGTACGTCCGGATCGGGTTTTGGATGATCCGGGAGCGTTTCGGCGTATATTGCGGAAGATAGCATTTTAGAAGAAATTTTTATAAGTTTGGCTTGGAAGGCATTTCAGTGTTATAGATGTCCGTTTGGGATTCCAAGTCCGGGAATAGCTCTGTGTGGTGATTCTAGAGTTGGGAGCGCGATCGAAAGTGAATTCGAATGTCCGGAGGTAATTTTGAAGTCATTTGGCTAAAGATAGAAATTGGAAGGTTTTTGAAGAATTCGACCTGAAGTGGAAATTTTGATAGCGGGGTCGGAATGCGATTCCGAAAGTTTGAGCAGGTCCGTAATGTCGAATATGACTTGCTTGCAAAATTTGGTGTCATTCCGAGTAGTATAGGTCAGTTCGGCGCATTGTTACCGAATTCAAGAACTTAAAGTTCTTAAGTTTGATTCTAGCGGTTTTGAGGTGTGATTCTGAGTTTTAGCGTTGTTTTGGGTGTTTCGAAGGCTCGAGCATGTACGTGGGATGATTTGGGACTTGTTGGAACGCTCGGTTTGAAGTTCCGAGGGCTCGGGTGGTTTCGGGTAGGTCTCGAGATGTCTTTAGGCTAAAATAAAGTTGTTGCAGGTCAGAGGGGTCAATTCTCTGAACCCACCACCGCGGTCCGCGGTCATTTTTTCGCGGTCCGTGGTTGNGGGGGGGGGGGGGGGGGGGGGGCTTCGCCGCCGCGGTCGTGTCTTCGCGGTCCGCGGTGGAGGGGTTGGGTCACTGGTACGACTTCAGAGACTTATATCTTTTGATCTACAAGGAATTTTGAGATGATTGAAAAACGAAGGTTGTATCCCTTTGTGTCTAGTTTCTAGAAAGGTAAAGAAATTGTAGTTTGGACATCTGTAGAGAAAGTAATGGCCAAAATACTAAAGCATATCACTGCAATCATTTTTCTTTGTTTTCTTCAGCTTTTCTTGACTTTGCTAAGCGTGGCCGCAGTCCCTTTTTCGCTGACCGCGGTGGGGGACCTGAGAGGGGTATAAATAAGTGGTATTTTCAGTTATTTTTTATTTTTCAAGACCCCAAAGACATAAGAGGCGATTTTCCAAACACTCTTTCTTCTCCAAAACGTTGGTAAGTTATTTCTAAATCATTTTCTTCACTCCTTAACTTCTTTTTACAAGATTTCATCCTAGAATCTAGGGTTTCCATGGTGGAATTGGGAATTTTGGGTAAAACCTAAGAATATTGAAATTTGGAAATTTAGACCTCAAATTGAGGTCGGATTCCAAAATCATTTATATATCCGGGATCGGGGGCGAATGGGTAATCGGGTTTTGGTCCGAATTTTGGGTTTGGACCGAGCGGGCCCGGGTTCAATTTTTGACTTTTGGGGAAATACTTTAGAAAACTCACTTCCATGCATTAGAATTTATTCATTTAGCATTTATTGATATAATTAAGTAACTTGTGGCTAGTTTCGAGTCCTTGGGAGACGAATTTGAAGTTTCGGGCGCATTCTCGACCCGGAAAGTAGGTTCGACACGAGGTGAGTCTCCCTTCTAACCTTGTAAGAGGGAATTGTCCCCATAGGTGTTCTATATGTTGTGTGTAATTGTCTTGGGGGCTACGTGCGTACAAGGTGACGAGAGTCCGTACGTAGCGACTATTATGCCATGTCGGGTAGTTTTAGGGCCCACAACATGCCTTATTTTCTTCGTTGTAACATTTTATATGTTATGAAATCTTGTTACACGTAGTTTTGTTTCTCTGAGATTTTATGGAAATTTAAAATAATATGGAAATGAATTGTTTTACGAAAATGTAATATGAAAAGGAATTGTTTTACGGGAAGTAATACAAAAGAACTTGTTTATGGAAAGTAATATGAAAAGAAAAGAATATTGTGTGTGCACGTGACCGCTTCGCAATTTACTTTCCGCGAGCGATGTGTGATTTCCCCCACTCTTATTGGAACAGGCCATACGCCAAGGCGAAGTTGAAAAGTATTTGTAATATATATGGGATCGGGCTATACGCCACGGCGAAGTTGAAAAGTATTTGTAATATATATGGGATCGGGTCGTACGCCATGGCAGAGTTGAAAAGTATTTGTAATATATATGGGATCGGGTCGTACGCCACGGCGGAGTTGAAAAGTATTTGTAATATATATGGGATAGGGTCGTACGCCACGACGGAGTTGAAAAGTATTTGAAATATATATGGGATCGGGTCGTACGCCACAGCGGAGTTGATAAGTATTTGTAATATATATGGGATCGGGTCGTACGCCACGGAGGAGTTGAAAAGTATTTGTAATATATATGGGATTGGGTCGTACGCCACGACGGAGTTGAAAAGTATTGTACATATATGGGATCAGGTCGTACGCCACGGCGGATCTGAGAGGTATTTGTATATATATATGTGGGATCGGCCCGTATGCCACGGTGGATTGGGAGAGTACTTGTAATATATATATATATATATATATATGGGAGCGGGCCGTACGCCACAGCGGATTGAAAGATATTGGCTTGACAGATACTTGGAAAAACGAAAAGTGTGCATTGTTGTGTAATTTCAGTAGCTACTTGGATTTCTGTACTTGTTATGTATTTGCTGCTCACTGCCTTACTTGCCTACTGTATTTCATTATATCCTGTCTTATATTATTATTGTTGGACCTTAGTGAGTGTCAAGTCGACCTCTCGTCACTACTTCTTCGAGATTAGACGGGATACTCACTGGGTACATATATATATTTATGTACTCAGACTACACTTGCTGTGAATTTGTTGCACATGTATATTCATAGCAATGTGACTAACTTGGAGACTTAAATGAGCTGCATCACCTAGAGACGACCCGTAGCCGGCAGAGTCTTCCTCATATGTATTTTTACTTTATTTTCAAAATCTCTTGTCCAATTTGTATTTGGACAAGCTTTGTAGTAATTGTATAAGTTCTTAGAATTTTGCTCATGTACTTGTGTCACCGGGTTCTGGGAGGTGTTTGGGGTGTATTTTGCTAAAATGGAATACTTGACCGTTGTTTCTATTAAATGGATTTCATCTAGCTATTATGTATTAAAGTGAAAGGTAACGATTTTAAAAATACTGAGACAGGAATTTATATTAAATTAACTAAGGTTTGGCTTGCCTGACAGTGGTGTCCGGCGCCATCACGGCCTTATGGATTTTGGGTCGTGACACTGTACATACCCTCAGTGAGCGCAGGTACCTACTGAGTGCGAGTGCCGAGTGATGAGTGATTGGGAGGCATGAGTGACAGTGAGGTTGCCCGCGGGGCTGATACTGAGTGATGGTGAGGTGTTGAGGGAAATTTTTACGAGTGCTGATTATGGCCCGAGGGGCAGTTTTATGATGATATTTTACTGAGTTTTTGACTATGATTCACTTCATTTTTCAAACTGATATTACTGAGAGTTTTACTAAGAAATATTGGAAAAATATACTTGTTTCAAAGGATTTTCTTGAAATCGGTTTTCAAACTAATGTATATTGTATTGAGAATTGATGTTTTACTGTTTTGTGGATTGGTATTTTGTGTTGTGTGTTTCATATACTTCAGACTGTGATTTATTTTCATTACTACTGAGTTGGCGTACTCATCATTACTCCCTGCACACCTGTGTGCAGATCCAGGTACTGGTTCGGAGCAATAGTCATCCGAGTTTCGTTCACCGTCACCTTTGGGATTTCGAGGTAGCTGTCCAGCATCCGCAGCTTCTCTATTTCCCTTCTTTCATTAGCATTAGTATTTTGTTCTGAGACATAATTTATGACATTAGCAGAGTTAGTTTTGTTCTTCGATGCTCGTGATCAGTTAACTCCAATTCTGGGGGATTTGTTTAGACTGTCAGATTATATTATGCTTGCTTAAAGGCTTAGAGAAATTTTTATACTTTCTATGAAATATTATTAATGATTTTGGAAATTTTATTAAAAGAATTGGGTAGTTATGTGATGGTTGGCTAGCCTAGTTCCATGATAGGCGCCATCACGACCTGTTAGGATTTGGGATCGTGACACCTCCCTTCACATATTTTGACCCGTTAACTTGCCTACCCCATCCCCTTGTAATTCAAAAAATGTACCCTCCTCTTTAAACAAATGAACACTAAAGAAAAAAAAACATAAGCCCATTTCCCGCGTTTCCCCCGATTTCTCTTCTTCACAGGCAACGACCACAACCCCATCCCTTTCAGGTAACTATGCTCCTCTTTTTATCTTTTATTTCTTCTTAATTTATTCTCTTTTTCTTCCGCCGTCTCTCTTCTTCTCACTACCACCACCTATTTCCCAACCCCTTTAGTTTGGTTGTTTGAGGCTTGAGTTCATAGGATGTTTTGTGAAAATTGGGCATGGCGTGACCGAGTTATGATTGAATATGAGGTGGTAAACTACAAGTCTCATTACCTCGTCAGTTTTGGGAGGCTAATCCAATTGCACACTTTTTTGAAGAACTTAACCAAAGTTTATGCATGCTATGATCGATGAATTGCTTGTGAGAGGAATTCACTAGCCAGTGAAGTTTGAGTTACTGAGCATGATTAAGGGATAATTAAGAGTAAGTGTGGGGGTGATAGGGTGGGAATGCCCCATGCTTGATTTGCCAAAAGCTCACAAATGTCCTCTGCGCGCGCGAGGGGTGTGCATAATTATCTGCTTGCTTGTGATTGTATCGTATTATTTCTTTTTGCTTTATTTTAGGCTTGTATTGAACATGAGGCTGAGTAAAATTTCTATGAAATTATACCCGTAAGTATCACTGACCCCTTACGATAAGGTTGAAACTATACTTTTGAGATACATAAAATAAATGAAGCACAATAAGGATGACATTTCAAAAACACAATAAGCATTAGAAGAATTTTCATGTAATCTCTACAGTATTTTAAAATTTTAAATTATTTTTAAAACCTGAATACATTTCGATAAAGGTAACAATTTTGATGAACTATAAATCTTTTGATGGGGAGTTCCTGTAACGACCCGACCGATCGTTTTGAGTATTTTACACTTCGTTTGGTTATTTGAGGGCATGAGTATCTCCGTATGATATATTATGACTTGTGTGAACAGCCGATTTTGGTTTTCATGTTATTCGGAATTTAATGTAGAAGAATGATTCCCAGCTAGAAGCTTTAAATCTAAAAGGTTTAACCAAGTTTTGACTATTGAGTGATCAATTTCGGATTTGGGTTTTTATGGTTTGGATAGCTCCATTAGGTGATTTTGGACTTAGGAGTGTGTCCGAAAGGTTAATTGGAAGTCCTTGGTAGAATATGACTTGAATTGGCGAAAGTTGAAAATTCGGCAATTTTGGTCGGCAGTGGAAAATTAGATATCGAGGTCGGAATGGAATTCAGGAAATTGGAGTAGGTTAGTAGTGTTATTTTGTGACGCGTCTGAAACATTTGAGGTTATTCGGATGTGGTTTGATAGGATTCGGCGTCGTTTGTGGAATTTGGAAGTTTACAAGTTCTTAGGCTTGAATCTTAGGTTAATTTGATATTTTGATGTTGTTTTGAGTGTTCTGAAGTCTCGACTTAGTTCATATATTGTCATGTGACTTGTTGGTACTATTAGTTGAGGTGCCGAGGGCCTCGGGAGTGTTTCGGATGGTTAGCAGATGGGCTTTTATTGGTGGAGAGTTGCTGAAAAATTTGTTGGTCCAAGTTCTTCTGGTGTTCCGCACCTGCGGAAGGGGAGCACAGGTGCGAAGGCCGCAAACATGGAAGTTTGGAAGGATGGGCATTGAGTGCAGGTGCGAATGTTGGCCGCACCTACGAGCCCGCAGGTGTTAGCAAAGAGACCGCAGGTGCGGAGTCTGGGCAGATAAGTGATTTTCGCAGGTGTGGCGCTTGGACCGCAAGAGCGGTCGCGCGGGTGCGAGAAGAGGGGCCGCATGTGCGAGATGCCTGGGAAGAACGTATATAATGCACACTTCGCGAATTTTTGGGTATTCTTCACCATTCTTATTCGTATTTTGAATCATTTGGAGAGTTTTGAAGATGGAATCAAGGGGGTTTCCTTTGAGGTAAGTTACTTGAGCCTAATACTCGGGATTATAGTAGTTTTCCGTTGTTTAAGCATGAAAATAGTAGAAATTAGGGATGAAATTTAGGGGATTAGGGCTTGGTAATTGGAGAGTTTGATTTGGGTATTTGAGCGGGCAAATGAGGTCGGATTGTGATAAATTTGGTATGGTTGGCCTCGTGAGTGAATGGGATTTCTAGTTTTGTAACTTTTATCGTATTTCGAGACTTGGGCCCGGGGTCCGAGTTTTAACCGAATTCGAGATTTTTGCCTAATTTGATAGTTTTTAATGTGGACTTCATCCTGTTAGCAAATATTGATGGTAATGTACTGATTTTGAATAGATTCACAACATTTGGAGGTCGAGTCGAGAGGCAAGAGCATTACGGGTTAGAGATTTGACTGGTTTGAGGTAAGTAACAATTGTAAATCTAGCCATGAGCGTATGAAACCCCAGATTTTGTATCGTTTTACTATTTTGAGGTGACGGGCGAGTGGGCGTGCACCGTTGGGGATTGTGACTTGGTCCTTCCTGTAGAAACTATAGAGTTGCGTATTTTATTTGAAACTGTATAATATCTACGAGTTTTAGAAAGAATTTCTATAATTTGGGCAGAATGCCATGTTTGAGCCGTGTGCTAGTACTTTTTGGACCTTCGGGGACATTTTCTTACTATCCTCTCACAGTTTCGATTTGAAATCTATACTCAGTCATGATCATACATGTTTACTGCATAACTCAGTTTTACTACTTTGTTTTGATGCACATGAAAGATGTTTTTGGCTTAGTTCCCGATTTTTACTGAAATGCCCGAGTGGATTGAGAGGTTTATGATGGAGTGAGGCCGAGGGCCTGATTTGTGAAGATATTATATTGAATCAGTATGCACACCGCATCATGTTTATTATAGGCCGAGGGACTGAGTGATTTATGCCATGATTTGGCTTGATATAGCGCTTTGGATGAAGGAGCCCCTCTGAAGTTTGTACACACCCCGAGTGAGCGCAAGTACCTGCTGAGTGCGAGTGACGAGTGTCGAGTGCTGAGTCCTAAGTGACAGGGAGGCATGAGTGATTGTGAGGTGTGCCCGAGGGGCTGTTACGAGTGATTGTGAGGTATGCCCGAGGGGCTGATTATGAGTGACTATGAGGCTTGCCCGAGGGGCTATATATTAGTGATTTTTTGCCCGAGGGGTTGTTTGTGATTTCATAACTTTTACCCTCTTATGCATTGAGACTATGTTGAAATTGTTGAAAAATATCATTAAAGGACTTTTCCCATAACTGGATTTTAAACGTGATGATTTGACTCAAATACCTATTTGAAAGCATGTTCTATTTTACTGAGATTTCATGATGTGGACTTTATGTGTTTTTCTTCTCGTCACTACCACTCAGTCTTTATTTATGGTTGTTACTTACTTAGTTGGCGTACTCACGTTACTCCCTGCACCTTGTGTGTATATCCAGGCATTTTCTAGACACGGTTGAGGCTGTTGGTTATTTCTGACGAAGATTCTCGGAGTTAGCAAGGTAGCTACATGGCTATCGTAACCCTGATTTCTTCCTCCTTTATCGTCCCTTAGTTGTACTTAATGAATCCCAGACTATGTGTCTTGATGTTTACTGCCAGTTGTAGTAGTTTCTCATGCTAGTGACACCCGATGTCGGGCCTTTATTTCCGCATTGTTCTTTTAATTGAATTTCTTATGAAAGTTTTATTGTTAAATAGCTTGAAAGATATTTTTGAAAAGAAATATTGCGTCGTATTGGTAGTGAGTCGGCTGGCCTAGTACCACGATAGGCGCCATCACGACTTGGTAGTTTGGATCGTGACAGTTCCAATAGTTATAACTATAACAGTAATCAATGATTGTATGTTGGCCATCCCCTGGTAAACCAAATGCGTTTTACATATACTTACATACTCTAAGGCACTCACATAATGTAGTGTAAAACGTGCTTAGATTAAGTATGGTTACCTTCACTGAAGAGACTTCCTGCGAATCTAAAGCCATTACCTTCACTTTCCTGATACTGATATGTAGAATCCATGATAATGTAGAAATGTCACAAGTCTCGACACCCTCCACGTAAATCTCAGTTTTATATCAATACACACCTTGAAAATCCTCATTTTCTACATATAACCTTGAATACATCGAAACCATTCTCGAGAGTCATCCACTCTGTGCAAATCTCAATTACACTGATCAAGCATATAGAACGACCTGGCCCCATTTGCACACCAACATACTAGGAAGTTGTAACGACCCGGCCTGTCGTTACGTAAAACTTGCATTAAAATTTTTGTTATTGACTTGTTATGGATTGGATATACTGTTATTGATGTGTCAGAGTTGGTAGGCTTGGAATCGGAATGGTTGCAGTGATATTTAGTCATTTAGTCCTTAAGATGAGAAAAGTCAACTGAGAGTTGACTTATTGGTAAACGACCTCAAAATGCGGATTTTATGGCTCGGGTAGCTTCATTAGGTGATTTGGGACTTAGGAGTGTGTTCAGAATAATTTTGTGATGTCCGCTGTAGAATTAGGCTTGAATTGGCGAAAGTTAGTTTTTGGTGAATTTTGGTCGGCAGTGGAAAATAGTCTATCGGGGTCGGAATGGAATTCCGACAGTTGGAACAGGTTCGTAATATCATTTTGGATGTGTCTGCAAAATTTCAGGTCAATCGGAGTTGTTTTGGATAGTTTCGGCATCTTTGGTGGATTTTAAAATTTTCAAAGTTCTTAGGCTTGAATCCGATGTAAATTTGGTGTTTTGATGTTAGTTTTGGTGTTTTGAGAGTGAAACTAAGTTTGAATGATCATATGTGATGTGTTGGTATAGTTGGTTGGGGTCCCAAGGAGCTCGGGTGAGTTTTGGATAGGTTTGGGCTGCGTTGTGCTCGTTTTTCTTATGCTACAACGTCGTTTCTTCAAGCATAAATGATATCATATTGAAACAATGAGCTCCGATTACTGTTTTGAAAGAAGAATTAGATCTGTATCGTAATTATGGACCCGTAGCAAAAAGAATCGTCGAATTTGGACATCGTATGAGGATTTTATGGCCATTTTACCAAGGTTGCCCAGATCTTTATGGTTAATGATGAAATTGCCCCTGACGGCGTATTAAAAACCTGCATTATTTGAAAATCTTAAACCCTACATATCTCCTTCATTATAAGGTCAAATTGAGTGATTCAAAAGCCTAAATTGATTAGAATTTCACAAGGAATCCATTGGGAGCAGTAAAACGCGTGAACAGTATATATATAACGAGCAGTTCGAGTTTTCTTCCAATTTTTGACCGGGGAGAAGCTTTTGAGGCGATTTTTAAGAGAGGAAATCAGTGTTCTTCATAGAGGTAAGTGTCTTGATCATTAAAACGCGTTTATGAGTGATTATAGACCATAAACTCAGCCTTTAATTCATGAAAAACAGTAGAAAAATAGGATTTTGGGCATGAGATTATGAGACCTTCAAGGGTCGATTTGAGGAGTCAAACGGACTCCGATTTTGGTGTTCTTTATATGTACGGACTCGTGGGAAGACGAAGAATACTTTTGTACAAAACGAGATGCGGGCCCAGGGGTCGGGTTTTGACCGGTTTTGGATTTTGAGTTAAATTTGATATCTTTCGATTGGAAATTGTTCCTTAAGCACATATTGATGATACAAATATGAACTTGGTAGATTTGGAGCCTTCGGAGGTTGATTCGAGAGGCAAGCGCATTGCGGAATAGTTTTCGGGCTAGTTTGAGGTAAGTAATGTCTGTAAATCCTGTCCCGAGGGTATGAAACTCCGGACTATGCACCCTTTCACGGGTTTTGAAATGAAAAGGTGGAAACTTTGGAAACATCTTTCCTATTTAGGCGACTATTGAGTTGCGAAACGGATTTTTAAGCCTATGCTTAATTAGTACTATTTTATTATGATATGATTTGGGTTGTAAGCTGTGTTTGGGGCCTAGTGTCGATCTGTTTACCCCTTGGGGGACTGTTTTACTATGTTTCCTCAATTGATATGTTGTGAATTACACTCAGTCTTTTCCTGATAAATGGTTTTGACACTCAGAGTATTTTGATACTATTTATTGAAAAATGAAATACTGTTTTGGGTCGAGAACCCGGTATGTTTATGGCCTAAGGGCAAATTGAGAGTGTCTGACTGAGTGATGTGAGGAGGCTTCCATGACTTATGAGTGTTGTGAGGAGGCTTCCAGGCCTTATGAGTGATGTGAGGAGGCTTCCAGGCCTTATGAGTGATGTGAGGAGGCTTCCAGGCCTTATGAGTGATGTGAGGAGGCTTCCAGGCCTTATGAGTGATGTGAGGAGGCTTCCAGGCCTCATCAGAGAGATGAGAAGGATTCCAGGCCTTATGCTATTATTGCGCTTGGGCTGTAGGAGCCCCTTCGGAGTCTGAGCCCATTTCCAGTGAGCGCCGGAGAGGTGAGGAGGCTTCCAGGCCTTATGAGAGAGGTGAGAAAGCTTCCAGGCCTTATGTTATTATTGCGCTTGGGATGTAGGAGCCCCTCCGTTGTCTGTAACACACCCCCAGTGAGCGTCGGTACCGATTGAGTGATGCTCGCGGGGCTTATGAGGAGTGATTGTGAAGTTGCTTGATGGGCAGAGTGATTGTGAGGATGCCTGATGGGCAGAGTGATTGTGAGGTTGCCTGATGGGCAGAGTGATTGTGAGG